>JAEKIV010000673.1:5800-22835 GCA_016801325.1 Hypholoma fasciculare
TTCACATGTCCCCATATTCAGAAATTTAGAAAATCCTTCGCATTTTCCCATTTTTAAAATAATATTCTGAATTAAATGTGAATTCATATTTAAAACGCTTGATTACCTAGGGAATTTACGTTTGGGGGAGTCTTAAATCCCGTTGGCCCCGATGTGCGAGCGTCTCGACTCGTGCAGGCGTGACGGCCGCGTACTTCCGACTTGTAGGGGCGGAAAGGTGAGGACAAGCACTCGTACTCGCTAGTAATATTGCTTCAGATTGGCTTATACGGCTGGGATACATGCACTTTATCCACATATTGATACTGCTGTTTATTGACTTCAATGACCCGGAGTGCTCCATGTGCCGTCCATGCCCTGTATCTTTTCATGATCAGCCATGTTAGCTTGCGTTTCGTAGACTGTAATGATTGGTTGAGTCTTCGACTGGGATTTATGCTTAGCCAGGCGCGGTAAGATATGATGTGACAGTGCAGACCTCTGTCCAAGATCCAAGGAAGCCCAGGTAATATATTTGTGTAGTGTCCTCGCCTTGTGATGTGGGAACAAAGAGGGTGATACTGGAGATGTTTGTGAATTTTGCAGTCCTAAATGGGCACAGTGTTAGTCTTCCGTCATCAAATGCACATACTTGCAATTACTTGACAGAGTATTCTCCGATATCTCTGTTCTGAGGTACGACGATCTCCTGCGTGGGTTTGTGCTCCTGGATATCGTCGAAATCCAGTGTCGGCTCGTTTGGGAACTAGGCAAAAGTTTACATTCGCGCGCAGATGCCAATTTGCAACTTTGTGACGTACTAGGGATATAGAAGCAGGTGTGTGGCCCGCGGGGCCTGCTTTGAGTAAGATAGCCTTGAGGCGGACGGTGCCAGTGAATGGGACGCGTATAATTCTGTTAGAGGTTCGCGCCATGCAATAATTAGGTCTAAAGCGGGAGAAGCGAAAACTTGTACGTACAGTTGATCATCTGCATCAGATTCAATGTACTAGGGGAATGTGAGTGCGCGTTACTGCGCAGGGTGGCGATGTGTGCGTGCCTTGGCCTCGTCGAGGCGAAGATGCCAGGGCTTGATGATCTCGGCGGCGTTCCCATTCGCGTTCAGCGCGACAACGTTGGGGCGATCGATGTGCTGGAAGAGATTGTCCTGATAGCCGAGAAGGGCTTCATCATGGTCGTGGTCGTGGTCGTGGCTCTCGTGCCCACAGCTGCCGTTGTGTTCGTGAGGCATGTTTTATCTGAACTTTTGTTAGATTGAATGTGATCCGATAGGAGTGTATGCAAATAGGCACAAATACAATTTTCAGCATAAGAGCTTGAGCAACCGATGCGTTTCATGAACATTTCATGCGTCCTCGTAAGTCTCTGTCTTATTCATAGTTCGCATGATGTTTTTTGTAATTTGCGTTCGATTGTCTCCGTCCTCACACCAAAGGGATCACACGCCAGTGCATCCTGGGGACGGGCTATGAGACAACTTATTTTTCCTGATTCCTTTACTTGATTCCCGTGTCCTTCAACACGCGCTGACGCATTCATTCTTTTTCTAGCTGCATCAAAGCTGCGCGGTCATATACGGCGCAGGGATTTTACATAGCAGAGTTAGTCGCCACTGTAGTATGTACATTACCTAATGTAACGCAATATCTCTGCCAGTTCTGAACAATCATCATTCTCCATGGCTTCAACACCCCAGCCTACGTCTTCTTCGCTCCCAGCTGCTCCATCTGTATCACAGCCAGCGCAACCGCAAGAACCAACTGACTTTAAGCTATTCAAATCACCCACGACATTCGCTGCGCCTGGTGAGAGTGGACGGAAGACAGTCTGCATGACGATCTCAACGATCTCTCGCAGCTGTGCTCCCTGACGAGTACTTCACGCCAACCGCGGCCGACCTGAAGGCAGCGCAATCGACGCTCGCCGCCCGTACACAGGCTCTCGTCAACGCTCCGCTGCAGTTGCGTACCGTCCGCGAGGCGGAGACAAAGGCGAAGCGCGATCGATGGCCTCAGGTGCATAAGCCCCATCTCATTGTGCATGCTCATCTCACCGTCGCCGCAGACCAACATTCGCATCAAATTTACAGACCGCACACAGCTGGAGAAGTCATTCCCGTCGACAAACAAGATCAGGACGGTGTACGCATTCGTGCGTAGCTGCCTACGGGAGGATGTCAAGCCTATCAAGTTTATCCTTTGTACGTCCACTCGGCGTTTGTGGCCCCTTGTTAACGTCTTCTACCTACAGACCAGCCGCCAAAGCGCGATCTGAAGGTGTCGGATCCGACTGTGCGCGATCTCACACTGTCCGAGCTACAGCTCTCGCCGTCATCAGTATTGTTACTGCGATTCGAGGATGAGGCGCTGAACCGTACGTCTTTGATAAATTCGTCGGGTGGCGAATGGCCCTGATGTTAATTCTCTACTAGACGTTGATGTTCCAGCTCCACTCTCAGAGTTCGTCCTCAGCCAAGCTGTCGATCTTCCGCAACCTGTCTCGACGCCTGATCTACCGCCGACAAGCAGCAGCTCAAAACCTTCGCAAACGAAGCCTACCTCGACATCCTCAGGAGAAGTGAAGACACCCAAGTGGCTCAAACTCGGAAATAGTGCGTTGCGCAGACAATTTTTAGATCCTATTATTGATTGATGCGCATTTTTGTTACAGAGAAATGAGACCATGATCAAAGGTACAGGTGTGAAGATGTAATACAGAGTGTATGTTATATGTAGAGAATCTGTTCTACACCTTCTTGGTCTAATAAATTGGAAATTCGGGATTGATCTGTGAAGACCACGCGCGCAATCCACCAATGACATCTTTGATTATAGTACCGTTGCTATTTTGTCTGAGTGCCTGTGCAGCAAGTTGCGAATCATTCCCCAGCCGGCAGACGATGTATATGTCACCATTATCAAGGTTGTTCGAGATAATTTTCTCAGGTCCTGACAGAATATCTTTGAGTTGGATATCTACAGAGGTGATGAGCTTTCGCATTTGTTATAGATATAACATTATAAGTTTACTCTCTGATCCTGGGAGTTGGCAGATTCCATATTCGATTGACGGGCGCACATCTATTATTTTGAACGGTTTTCTAGAGCTCATGGTATCATGCAGATCCTACGGAAAGTCAATTTCAGTGACAGTATGGGAGAGAGTAACCGAATACACGCCTGTGGCAAAACACGATGGCCTGCATCTCCTGGTAACAATCCTTGCTCAATCCAGTTGGGATTCGGGCCTCCGCAGAACTGCACGTAATCCATGCTTGCAACAGACGCGAGCTGGCCTGTGGGGCTGCTGCAAGCAGGGCAGGTGGGCTTTCGGGCGCGCAGCTTGATGCTCCGGAAAGGAGGCGAGCCCAGAGCCGAGAAAAGGAGAAGCATGGGCGTAGGATCTGTCCCAGGTGTATAATGAATAAAGGAAAGCAGGATGGAAGAGGAAACCGCACCGTTCACCCCTACGATGATCTTGATCGTCTCGAGCGCCTGCATGTTCCCGATGACGCCCGTGACTGCGCCAAGAATGCCTAACTCTTCGCACGTCCCGACCGCGGCGCGCGGTGGTGGCACCGGATACAGACAACGATAACACGGCCCCTGCGTGCCTAGATTGTAGACACACATCTGACCCTCGAGCTTCTGCGCTGCGCCGCTCACGAGTGGCTTCCCAAGCGCGACGGCCGCGTCAGAGAGGAGGTAGCGCGTCGGCATATTGTCCGTGCAGTCGAGGATGATGTCGTACGGCTGCAGGAGAGTGATCGCGTTTTCCGGCGTCAGCGCGGTGGTGTGCACGTCAATCGTTAAGTCGGCGTTCACCCTGGGCATACTGTGAGCGTGGAGTTGCTAAAGCGGGGTTGGATGACGCACCGTCTGAGGGCAAGCGCGGCCGATTCAGCCTTGTATATACCCACTGTCTCTTTATTGTGTAGGATCTGGCGCTGCAGATTAGAGAGCTCGACGCGGTCATGGTCAATGATCCCCAGACGGCCTAAGAAAAATATATTATCCACATATTCTGTTAATGAACAGATATCTTCACGAGTGTATAGAACGTACCAACACCCGCCGCGCCAAGGTACTGCAGAGCGGGGCAACCAAGGCCCCCAGCGCCAACGACCACGACGGACGCGGCGCGCAGCTTGAGCTGTCCTTCGGTTATTATTATGGAAAAGTCGGCGAATGATAGACTTGATTTTCATACCCGGAAGGCCAAAGCCATCGATGATCATCTGGCGGCCATAGCGTTGGTAGTCGTGTAGTGGAAGAGACATAGCAAAAGCAATCGCGTTATGTAATCTGCACTTCGCGTTCTCTACCATGTCGATGAGTCTGCACCCGCCGTCGGAGGACGGCGCGCTCTTGGTCCACCCAGTCAGGCTCCTCCCCGACCTTCCCTGGCCCGACATCTCTTTTCGCGCAAAGTGGTCCGTGTCGTCTTTCAAGTTCGGCTTTGGCGCAGAATGTCTACTCGATGGCGATCCTGACACCTTTTGGCAGTACGCGCCCACCCTTTCCGTGCATGTTCGTGCCATTTACACCCCACCAGCTCTGACGGGCCACAACCGCACTTCATAACAATCGAATTTCCGCGAAAGATGGCCATCCAGGCAAGCACATCCGTTTCCGCTTTCTACTTCGTCGCTTATTCGGACCCAGAAAATCAGCATCCAACTCAACTTTCCATTGGACGATTCGTATACCCCCTCCACCCTCGCAATACGCGCCGGAACAGGTCCCAGCGATCTGCAAGACGTCCGCGTCATTACGCTTGATAAACCCGTGGGCTGGATCACGTTCGACGTCTCGTCAGAGCCAAATGAAAACGGAGATGGCCTGTAAGTTTCTTCTTGTCGCGTGTATGGTGTCTAAGTTTTGTTGGGCGCCAGTAACCCGGTCTACGCGTATGTGTTACAATTAATTGTTGCTGCAAACCATATGAGTGGCAAAGACACCCATGTCCGCGGTCTGCGCATTCTCGGCCCTCTTGAGTGCGCATTTCTTCCTTGACTAAAGCTCCGGACTAGGCATTGATAAAGCCCAAGGGATCGCAACGTACTCGGAGAAGACCCCTTCGCATTCAAATCACCGGAATATACAAGGTTTGAAACAATTCGGTAACACAAGGCTATCTATGTATTGTATTGCTCTACAACATGTATATTAATAACCAATAAGTCAAAATTGTATATTACATTTATTAAATAACATCTTCAGCCAAACTTCAACCTCTACTATTACTGCCCGAGAGGAGGCTGATACGACGATGTAGGATGATGTTTAAATTGAGTCGACGGATAGTGTTGTTCTGGATATCTGCCAAAAGATGATTGTAAAGAGTCTGGGTTTCGGACCGTATCTTGGCTTTCCAGGGGAGTTCGATAGTTCGAGTTAGGTTGCGCTATAACACCGTTATACCCTGAAGTATAGCCTGCGCTTTGCGATGTAGACGTGTTCCACGAAGGGACGGACGGCTGCTCATTAATTGCATTAAACGAAATGGACTCCCAATACGAAAAGAATACGCACCGAAGGCTTGTAGGATGAAGGTACATCTGACCGGTACTGCTGTGGCTGCTGCGGGTGAGCATATTGCTGGGCTGCATTATGGTAAGGCTGGTGGTGACTGGAATGATTGTAGGCGTAACGGGGATCTGCATGTGCCTTCTGCATGCTTGTCGAAAACCCATGTGCCGCTGGTTGGTAATGACTGAAGGAAATGGTCGGCTGAGCGGCAGCATCCTGAGGATGAGAGGAGGAAGGATAAGAAGACGATCCTTGGTATCCTCCCTGGGGAGGTAATTGGCTACCATTTGGTGGCCGCATATAATAGCTCTGCTGAGCTGTGTCTCTATACGGTGACGCGTACTGGGAACCTGAAGAGCGGCCTTCGACAGGGATATGCATGGTAGATGAAGATTGATAAGATCTGTAGGGCTGCATTTGGGGAATATTATGATTCTGCGAAACTGATGGGTGTTGGGTGGGAGGGAGATTATATTCCTGACGTCCATCGTGTTGTGCAGCACGGCAAGACCAGCAAATGAACTCAACAGAGTCCCAATTACGAAGTGGGCGACCTGCAGCTTTGTCGGCGCGGTCGTGGCACTGAATATGCTGCCATCTGGAGCAACGACCACACGACATCATGGGTGTACCATCATCCTATTGCAGATCAGTATGTAAGGGATATCATAGAATCAACATGAACTGACTATGTTGATACCACGACGGTGGCATATTTCACAAGCGAGTTCCCAATCTTCACCTGCAGGCGTCCTCGTACCGCTGTGTGTTCTAGACTTGGCACTCGCCCTGAGTGCACGCTTGTCTGTGCCGGAAGAGTGCTTTGCCTTGGATTTGGACAAATCAGACTTGACTTCAGGCGCCGGTGGCGAATGAGATTTTGGTTCCAGACTACTATGTGAAAAAAATTAGACAAGTTAGTTGCGAACTAAAAAAGTTTGACATACGCAGTAGTTTGAGCCTTTCTGGAAGCCTCCCTAGCTTCACGCTCCTCCCTTCTTTGTTCTCTGGCCTTTTCCCGCTTGAGTCTTTCAGCCTCTTCCTTCTGTTGGCGTGCTTCTAAACGACGAGCACGACTCATTTTTTCTTCCTCTTCCTGTTTCATTTTTGCGGCTAGACGGGCTTCTTCGCGCTCACTTTCTCTAATGGCGAGGCGCGAAGATTTCTTCCTGTGGATGAGGGCCACTTCGATTTCGCGTTTGCGCTCGATTTCCTGATGCACAGAGATAAGCGGCAATAGAAAGAATAGTGGAGGATACATACCCTCAATTCGTGGGTCACAAATGGTACAATCTCGTTCACTAACACTTTATACAGGGCCTTCTCGGTGTAATGAGTGGCTTTCTCGAAACGGTCCGCAATGTGCTCCCATTCTTGAAGAGTAACACAGATCTTGACGAGGGAAAATAGGTTCAGAGTTGAGACGAATATCTGAGTAATTTACTTACGGTTTCCCATTCAACAAAGTTGTCGGGAGATTCCTGCGGTACCTCTGGCGCCTTCTCTGGCTCCTCGGATGGCGTCTCAACGCCGTTCATCCGACCGACTGCGTCCTTGGAGGATTTGCCATTCTGAATGACGGACGTGGAATTCTCTGCGCCGTCATCGCTGAGTTCAGTGAGATCACTAATAGACTCTTCGTCGCTTTCCAAGCCTGTCCTGTTAGTCATAGCTTTAGAGTTCTGCGTTTTGGCGCGCTTCCCTTCGTTCAACCATTCGTCGGGGATAGGTTGCCATTCGTCTTCTTCTTGAGGGCCTCTCAATCGGGCGCTAGCTCGGGTTCCAAGCGGACGTGAAGGCGCCGACGAGGAAGCACTTTTCGCGGATGTCACTCGCGTAGCCGCTTGTCGTGTAGCTCTGGTGGGTCTACCGTTGCTCGAGCTTGCCTGACGATTCAGTTCCGCGAGTTCTTTGGCTTGCATGTCGAGTTTTAGCTTTGCCTGATCTTTGGCAGCCCGGCTGTGCCGGCCAGAAGGCGTTGATGGCGTTGGAGGAGCAACGTTGAGACGAACTCGTTTGGCAGGAGTAGCACTGGTTGTGTTGTCCGGCTTCTTTGCTTGAGCTTTTTCGGGAGCCCTTTTCCGCTTCAAGGCTTTGGGTCTTGGAGCTTTCGGAGGTACGCGTTGTATCCAAAGGCGGTCGCCTGTGAAGGTGATTCCCGCCCCTTTTAAGTATATGTAAGACAAAAAATGATGGAATACATACCGCCAATGAACCAATACGCATTGCGCTTGCTGTCATAGCCGATAGGTTCGATACGCTATTGGAGAGACCAACGTTCAGTCACCGTCCTGAATGATAAACAAGTCAACTGACCCATGATGCTGTGTCGTCGTCACTCTTCATTATGGTCCTGAGGCGGTTAGGGTTTTGGAATTGCCACTCAGCCAGGGTATGTATGGTCTCCAGCTTGACAAGAAGAGCGAGATCAAACCAATCAATTGGTTTTCCTAGCTCCACGTCGTCGCCTGTCTCGGATTCTCTACCTTTCGACGTTTCCCGAGTTCCTGCTACGCTCGAATGGCGAGAACGCGTGTCATCCGGCTGCATAGACGCGGCAATATCTTGAGAAATAGGTTCTACGGAGTCTGGGGCTTCCTGTGAGACTGATGGAGCGTGTTCGGCGTTGCCCTCGTCATTTTCAATTGAGTTGGATATACCAAGTTCGTTCGCCGAGAGTGCCGTGTCTTCTTCATGCTTTACGGGGCGGTTCGAGTCGTGAGCCTCGAGGCCCATCGGGTTTGCAAGAGGATCGCGTTTGATATACTGCTTGCGAAGAGCGTTTTGCCAATTGTCAACACTGAATTCAAAATCGACAGTTAGATGTAAATAGGTGCAAGATGCGAGGAAACCACATACGAGACTTTGCGATCATAGGACAGGCTGTAGAGCAGTTTTTGCATAATGCGCGAGATAACACCTGTCGCTTGATATAACAAGTCTTTTTCAATATCCTAAATAGAAGATATATGATAATTGAGTCTGGAGTGTATGCAAGGTTGACGAAACGCACAGCAATGGAAACGTCGTCCATGGCAAATAGCTGGGAGAAAGTGCAAAAGAATTGACAGAATGCTGCCCATCGCCATTGCTTTCTCAAAAGCAAGAGATCGTCATGAATAGGATCGTCCTGCGGAGGTGGTGGGAAAACGCTGGGCGCCGAAAGTAGGTTTGACGCGCGGGTGGAGGAACGGCGAGGCATGCGGGAATTTTATTTGTAGGATTGTTTTAAGGCGCAAAGGCGCCGGGGTATGATAAGAGGAGTACTGGGGGACAAGTCGGGGGAGGAAGAGGAAGATGTGGGCAGCGAAGACGCAGAGCTGGAGACTTGAATGACCAGAGAGAGTCGAACAGACAACAAAACATTTCCTTGTCATCGTTCATATATTACATAATTTACAGATTGTTCCCACACAATTCCTTTGCAAGAAATTGGGCGGCCTCTGCGACCATCTCCGGCGTGCACGCATGCCCCACGCCCTTCTGCACAACCACCTTCTTCACTCCAGACCCACCTACAACCAGTCCCCCTACAAACTTCTCGCTGGCCACCCACGGCACTAATGTGTCATCCGCCCCAGAGAGGACAAGTATCTTCTTTCCCAAAAATGGATTCGTCTGCTCCTCCGAGGTGTAATCCTGCGAAGCCGGGTCGAAAGTCTTGACAAATTGAATGAAGCTAGCCGGTAAGTATGGAGCGGCGAAAGCTATGTTGCTCGTCTTCGCCCGGCGTTCAATGAGCTCTAAATAGTCCGGACAGCCTATAATGGGTATTCCGACTTGGATTCTAGGATCTTTTCAACAGTAAAATTTATTCATTTGTCAGCCCACTCAAAGCTCACCTTGCGATAATGCTATCCATGTAGAATGCCCTCCCAGACTAATGCCAACCACTCCCCATGCATTGATCTCGCATTCGTCATTTGGAAAGAGATAAGCTGGCAAAAAATCGACGAGGAATGATATATCCTTGGCAGTTCCCACTATAGTCAAACAGTCAGCCTGTGATGCTTTCAAAATTGAGGTGCTCAAGACCTTGGATAGAATACATGTCTACGCTAATCATACCTGTTAGATTGCGTCAATGCAGCTGATAGAATCAGGGCCGCTCACCCATGTCGCTCGTTCGGTTCTGTTTCAGTCCAAGTGTTATTGTCTTTGGCCTTGAGCAGTCGGATTCCATGATTGCGATGATCCTGGACAATTGCAATTCGTCAGTGCTCAAAAACTAAACGAACAATCATAAGACGTACAAGTGCAATAACATATAAAGTGCGATTAAGTTCGCTGCCGGAATTTGCGGTCTCCACCAACGTTCTAGCAAATGAGTCGACGTCCTCCGCTGACCCTGTTCGCCCATGGAGAAGGAAAGCTACAGCAGCTGAGGGTCCGCGTAGACTTGCACTCTTGTATATAGCCGTCTGTATACCCCCTACATTGACATTTTCTTTGACAACAGACATGATAAAACGATGAAGATAGACGATGGTCTGAGCAAGGAAGGTTGCTTGGGAGAATTACAAGATTGCTTAGTCAATTAGGAAATGGGACATCTATAAATAAGCTAGAGTAAGAGCTGCCGGAAGAAACGTTCTATGGCCAAACCATGGTATACCTCTAGTTCACCAACGGTCGCCACCGCCACCTCTACCGCCGTGGCCACCATCATAGCCACCACCACCTCCGTAACCGCCTCCACCTCCACCACCTCCATACCTGCCTCCTCCTCCACCACCACCACGACTGCGGCCACCACCGCCACCGCCATAGCGTCCTAAAAAAGCGTCAATTCGACTGAAAGGAAGTAAATCCCTGAGCACTAACCTCGTCCACCGCCCCCACCGTAAGATGCCATTTCCTCCAACTGAGGGGGAACAACAGCCTTGGCTTCTTTCAGAATGCCGACAAGCTCGCGGGCACACTTGGAATTGTCTGTGGTGAAGTAAGTGTACGAAATACCCTTCATTCCAGCTCTCTGTCAAGTTGAAGAACGGTTAGACGCATATAATAAAAGTGAACCACATGAAACCTACTCCAGTGCGGCCAATGCGATGGATATAATCTTCGCAATTGTTCGGGAAATCATAGTTCTACACACAAAAGAAGATCAGTGAATAATATAGAGCAATCTCAAAAAAAACTTACAATGACATAGCCAACATCCTTGACATCTATTTGCATGCGCAATAGCGATGTGAAGTAACAGGGAATCACCAACAAAAAGAAATCAAGCGGAACATGAACATAAAAGAAAAGAGACATAAGCGAATGCAAGATTAGAGACAAAGGGCTTCCGGCAAAACGGTATTCGAAGCACCCATATCACTAGATGAAAGCTCGAGGACACCATGATCAGGAGATAGATCAGGATTGACGAGTCCAGAATAAAGACAGGTTGATGAGCTCTCTCGAAAACTGGCATTGATTTTGGGACCTTTGATCGTGAGTCCGTGATAGACGGCTCCCCGAAAAACCGTGACCGTTGCGACGCAAACCAAGAAACAACAGATGAAGACTTCGTTGGTAGACTTGGTAGACTCCTATTGACGCTCCAAGAAGAGAGCGAAAAAGGGCCGCTTTGCGAAAGGTCAGGAAGTCGCCCTCAGTTTCAAAAAACCAGCTCCTTGATTGTAATCGAACCTGTCCGGTTCCGGATACTCGCCCTCAGGAAGTCCGTTGAATGCGCTGGTTCTCATCTTCCCAGTCTTACGCCTGGAAAGACACTTGAAGATATACCCAGTAAGTGCACTCAAAGGACCACACCTCTCGCGAGGACCGCGATCAGCTTTGTGACACAGATGCAAGAGCACCAACGCAAGAGAGCCCGATAATAAGAGGACGTACCGAGACCACGAGATGCTACATCCGTAGCAATGAGGATTGGAGATCGACCAGCTTTGAATTCACTCAAAACCCAATCTCTTTCTCGTCTAGACTAATAATCAGCTTACTGCAAAAAAGAGAAAAATAATGAATATGACAGACTGTTCTTTGTCTCCATGAATGGCTAAGGCAGGCCATCCGTCTTGGCGAAGGTATTTAGTAATGTCATCAGCGACTCGCTTCGTAGCGACGAAAATGAGGACTTTGGCATTTTCGGCGCTGATTTGATCAAGGTGTTTGATTAACTTGTTGCGTTTCTCGAAATCACTGACAACATCAACAATTTGCTGGATATTGTGGTTGGCAGTCAGTTCCATCGAACCAATATTGACCTGGATCATATCCTTGAGGAAATCCTAGAGGAAGATTAAATTATTATGACTGATGATCGCGGACTAATCACACGCACACTGGCTAGCTTCTGCACATCTTTAGGCCAAGTGGCGCTAAACATGAGAGTTTGTCGATCGGGACGAATCTGGCTGACGATCTTGCGAATTTGAGGCTCGAAACCCATGTCAAGCATGCGATCAGCTTCGTCCATAACTAAGTAAGTGACTCGACGAAGGTTCGTCTTTTGAGTTTCCAACATATCTATCAGACGTCCAGGGGTAGCAATCACAATCTCCACGCCGCGTTGAAGGTCGCGAATTTGAGGACCCTTTGGTGCACCACCGTAGATAGCGGTGTTACGGATGCGAGAATTAGATCTAAAAAGATTTAAATTTGACAATGACAAGACAAAAGAAAGCAAGCCTACCCAAATTTGGTACATTCTTGTTGAATTTGAACCGCAAGTTCACGGGTAGGTGCCAGGACAAGAGCAATGGGCCCATCCCCCGGTGAAAGAAGTGGTTGCCTATATGGGTAAAAATGAGTCATCGTCGGAAACATGGGAAAACCGACCTACGCATTGATGTGCAACATAGCAGGCAAAGCAAACGAAATCGTTTTCCCAGAACCAGTCTGCGCAATGGCAACAACATCCCTACCACTGAGGGCCATGGGCCAAGCTTGACATTGGATAGGAGTGGGTGCAGGGAAGCCTTGAGCGCGGATCGATGTCATGAGATACTCAGGAAAGCCAACCTCGTCGAACGAGGTGACAGGTCTTGGAACATTCCTCCCTTGAACCTGATTTGAGAAGGATGGTAAGTATCTCCTAGAAACCCACACAAACAGAAAAACACTGACCTTCATTTCCTTCTCTCGCTTGAACTGCTCAATCTCGGCTTCACTACGAGCGCTAACCCGTTTGTCTTCGATATAGAAGTTTTTTTCGAAATGCTCGAGTTTCGTGTTGGCCCAATCGACATTACGAAGGCCTCCTCCTAGGTTGGACATGCGGTCGCCGCCACCCCCACCTCCCCAGCTGCCCCCACCGTAACCTCCGCCTCCGCCATAGCTCGAGTCGTAACCACCGTAGCTCTGTAAATTGAGAATGAGTAATGCAAAGAGCTGGAGAAAGACGACGAACCATTGTGTTTTGAATTGATGGAAGGGGTAGAAAGAAAAGCTGTTGGCAAACGCCGACGAAAACACTCTTTTTTCCTTCAAAGAGTGCAAACAAGTACAAATACGTGCTGCCACCGCATGCTATTGAACTCCGACAGTTGTATAGATAATTGGTACAAGTACTAATATGTCCATTGCCTGGTAGCCAGACTCCCTAATAAGTCTAATAAAAATCCAAGTAAAATCACATTGCTATACATCCACCATGTCGTTTCTTCGGTTTTAGCGATCGGTCTGCAGGAAACTTGACTCGCATCTGTCTTAGAAGGTCTTCGAACACTTCGGTTACGTGCCAATTTCTCTTTGCTGAGGTTTCATAGAAAGGGATTTCCCACCGACTTGAAAGAGATTCAATTGTACTTCGTTGCACTTCTCGCTCATTAACGAGGTCTAATTTTGTGCCCACAACAACAATCGGTGCTGTCTAAATCAAATGTTATTCATCATGAGATTTGCAGCTGTGCGAGTCACAAACCGACGTACAGTATCGCCGCCTTTGATACGGAGAATTTGTTTTCTCAGGTTATCGACTTCTTGCAAAGTTGCTTCTTGCGTCAGACTAACAGAAATATTTGAGCCTCCAAAAACCTCCAATGCATCGATGTATCTGTACCTGAATACGAGTACAAAACCGCGTCCAGACTTGCAAAAAATGGTCAGTAAAAAAATTATGTTATGTTCATATAACTGCAACCTTGATGTAAACTTCATTCAACGAGGTAAACTGTTCGGCTCCTGCTGTATCTAGGACTTCAAGCTATGGTAATGCATTTTCCGATAATGAATATGCCACAGTGCGACTTTGAGATAGGTGCCACAAGATGATTTTGGAGAGTATTCGCTTACCGAATCAAGCTGGCCATCTACTGTTATCGTTCTCCGGTACTCTTCTATCGTACAATTTGAACATAGGCTTCAAATTCCACATAAAAGGGTGGTCACCTTCGATGGTGGGGTCATAGTTCTCCACGAACACATCACGGACAAAACGGACTACAATGTCGACATGAATGCTCAGAATGAATATCAACGAGATAGTGAAGGATGCAGACTCACCTGTCAATGCCGACTTTCCAACACCTCCAGCTTATGCAAGGTCAATAAAACGATACATTGAGTCGTTGTGCAGCCTTTCTTACCACCGAGGACCACTACATTAAACAATCTCATTACGTAGAACGGCTTCGGCAAGAGTTGATGTTGCTGCTTTTACTGGAGAATTCGCGGGTAAAGTACACAGTGTATCGGCGGAATGGTGTGTTGTAGCGATAATCAGGGGTTGTCAAAGGCTTGGGAGGTTACCCTCCTCAGAGAAATGAGGTGTCGAAGGAAGCCCCTGCATTGTATGCCGTGAGAGTCTCGAGTTGGATATGCTTAAAAAGCCTTCTGTCACTCATCTCATCAACGCTCAAAATCAATTAAGTCACCCCGGTCCGGTTATGGCTAAAGGTGTTTATAGAGAACACGTCCTCCTCGGGCAAATGTAGCAAACAAGGAACGGACTACTTCGACTATGTGATAACATAATGGTAATATCAATAGCTTCGGATCATAATACAACCTTAGCCACATCCTCTGATACCTGCTCGACTTCGTCTACGGTTTGCTCCTTATTTTCCTCTTTCTTGTTCAATGTGGTCTCTTTTTTGGCCGCAACATTCGCGAAGCTCAAAGTTGGGCGAACGGTTTGTACTAGCGTTGAGGTGCCTTTGGATGGTAGGGGCTTGGGGGGAGCAGAGGCGGAAACTGGAGGGGTTTGAGGGCGAGCAAGGGTGCTACGTTCAATGCCCGTACGCGAACTAGATCTCGACATCGCAAGTTTTTCATGCGTTGCTCCCCGCTCTCGTTCAATCCGTTCGGCCACTTCCTTGTCCCTGGAGCTTACATCGACAGGCCTTCGATTGCTGTCAAAATATTGCATATGATAATGTGGTCAAGCACTAACCTTGCAGCACCGAAAGGATTTGGTCTAGAGCTCTGAGACGCTGGTGCTGTGGGTCCCATTTTCGGAGATGAGAGCGGGCTAGGGGTGACTGAAGTATTCCCAGACTTGGGCAACAATTCTAATTTCCTGCGGGCAAGTTGTGGAGTGGGTGGCGTTGAACTGGTAGCTGATCAGTAAAGGAGGGATTTCAGCTTCAACAGATTATCCCGTTGACAAGATATCTTACGTGAGATGCTGTTGCGGGCACCAGAAACTGACTTTGCTTGACGAGCAGAGCCCCTCCAATCACTATCATCACCGGGAGTTTCCTTGGGGGGCGGCATGTCGCCCCTGGGTCTGAATGGTCGTCCAGATGCATCTTCACTCAATCCATTAGCCGAAGACTTGAATTTACTGCCAATTGTCCAGACGTCTTCTTTGTCGGCTGCGCCAACTTGGCCTTCAGGTGTCAAAAAGCCAGATCCTTTGCGCCTGAAAGGCGGGGCATCGCCCTCCGAGATGCGCTGCGGCCTGCTTGAGCGCCATTGGTCAACACCATCGGCCACGCTGGAGATTGGCCTATCAGGACGATCACTAGAAGGGCCATCGAAGCGACGTCGGGGAGCATCACGAGACTCAGGGAGATCAGGAAGGGGTCCATCCCGTCGCCAGGGATTATCGAATTTCGCACTATCTTCAAATGATCCACCAAATCCTCCGCGTTCTTTAGCTGTGTAACAATTATGTACTGGCGCCGAAAGTAAAATGGAGTGGACGTACGTGGTTCGGCAACACTGACTCGTACAGTTCTTCCAGAGAAATTCTGCAAAGGTCATATTAAAACACAAGAAAGCGACAATCTGTTTGGTTACTGACGGTGCCTGTTTTAGTGAGAGCATCTTTGAGCCCTTCAACATCTTCAAATTCGATATAACCGAACCCCTTCGGCTTTTCGTCTTTGTCCTTGATTATTTTGACAGACTTCACCTAAACGAGACGAGTTCAGTTGCGCACAAGAGCCAATGAGATCACAACATGCTTTAGTTCCAGCAAAAAATTCTCCGAGCTCCGTCTCCGTCAAATCAAATGCTAGATTGCCTACAAATGCGGTATACGGAGGTTGACTTGGTATAGGAACGTCTTCCCGCGGAGGGCCACTCTGACGATCGGCTATATCAAACACAGACATCAAGAAAAGCTCGCAGATATGAAATGGTCAAAACATACGTCGCGAGCTCAAGAAGTCGTCTCCCCTTCTCCCGAAGCGTTCAGTAGGTTGGTCATCGTCGTTTCTTGCTGCTGCTAAAGTGGAGTACATCAGGCAAGTGTGAATAATCCTTAAGAGCAAGCTTACGAGCATTGGGGAGAGATTCCATCTCATCGGCCCAGGATCCAAGGGCTGGGGCAAGCATACCAATCAGAGCGCCCTCAAAAAAAACTAACATTGCATACCGCTGTCACCCAGAAATTCATTCAAGGATATCTTCTTGGCTTTTTTCGGCGCTAAAAGGATTCGTGTCAGAGGTTCCTTTCATCAGACAGTACTTATAGACTAACCCATGTTGTATATCTGCAAGAGGTTGGCTACGCTGTTAGATAGTGAAATTTCGACTCACTTTGCGGCAGTTTGGCTGTGGCGTGAATGACTTTGGCCTTGCTTGTTGAATTCGGACGCTTACTAAGGCTCGGAGAGTCGGAGTAATTGCCGCTTGCCGCAAGCTTGCCGACGTGTTTGCACGCTCCCAAAACATGGAGTTAACATGGAGTACAGTTGCGGACAATCAAACACATCCAATTTGTACCATCACTTATGGAGACGACAACAGATTTCTAATTATTGTAAAAACACGTGTAATACGTAGAAATGAATCTATACTAACGGTTTTCACGAGCGGTTTTTTAAAATTTTGACTTTGAGGAAAAAAATCGTCAAAAATCATGGCGGTGGCGAAAAAAACCGCTAAAAATTCGGAAAATTCATTTTTAGATAGCTTTTGATAAAGCGAGCACGGGGGTACAAAATCATAAAATTTTATTGCTCCGTTACCCTTCAAAAAAATCCCCAATATGCCACCCAAAGGTTGTCCTCCCAAGAAAAAAAGGAACATCTCTGGCTTACAAAATCAGCCTGCTCGATCTAATCCACCTCTCGAGCCTATTATCAAATAGAATGCGCCTGATC
>JAEKIV010000674.1:0-17019 GCA_016801325.1 Hypholoma fasciculare
GTGTGATATCCCATTTAGTGCGTCACAGGTACAACAGATACAAACATGGTTTTGCGAAATTTCGCAATTCGGTTGTGCAAACAGTTTTGCAAAGCACTGTATGGAGGGATTGGCGTATCGAAGAGAAGAAGAGGACGCGCGTCACCGGCGCCACGGGTGTTTCCGGCGCACGAAGTGGCTGCGACTCGGCACAGGTACGCCACGATCTATTCCCACCCCAGCGTACGCCAGTGCGCCGAGCTGCTCTGTGAGCCTTAGACCTCGTGCATTTTTTCGGGTCTCGCCTGCGCATGAGCGTCACATACTTATACCTCACCAGGAAGGAGGAAATATCAGTGGTCCGTGCGTTGTATATCAATTCGATCCGACGCTGCTGCGACGCAAGGTACATCTATGCCAGTAATATGGAAATTCGCCTTCATCCTCTGGTTAATCAGGCTTGAGCTTTTTGCGGTGCACCCGTACCACATATGTACTCCTGAATCACTGGAGCTCCGTGTTTTCGCCACCGTACCTTCAAACCAACTGCCTTTCTGAGGAGTGCCATGTCCGGGAGGACGTGACGTGTTTCCGCTGTGAAATCCACAATACTGATTCCACGGCCACGGGCGAGGCGCGCCATGAGATATTTAGAAATAGGGTCAGGAACGTCGTCGAATTTGGAAGTGTGACTGTAACCGCTAGGGATGAAGGGGAAAAGTTTGAGAGTCTGAAGCACAGGGAATCCGATCCAAGGTGCCGTGTCTGCTCCCTTGGGAGCCGAATATGCGCGGAGATGGCGGAGCGAAAAATTTTCAGTCGTAATAGTATTGATGGAAGGGAGGGATGCCATGAATGCGGTGAATGCCGGAACTGGTCCATTCACGCCGTTGAATCTCACGCTGAGCGAGGTGACTTCGGAGAGGCCGGGTAAGGAAAATTCACTCAACAGCGTATTAAGCGTGTGCATCGGGAATATCTGCAACAATTCCAGGTGGAATTTGAATGTGGGTGGTTCAGAGTAGGTTCCAGTCTCGAGTAAGAAGTGGTTAGCCGTGACTATGAGCTTGAGCTTTTGGGGCGCATGGTATGCAAAGTGAGACCGTGCGCAGCTGGATATGGCACGGATGATAGGCGCAAAAGCGGTATTCTTGTCTATCTCTCTGCGTTGTACCGAACTTGCCAAGATGTTCAGTGAGCAAGCTGGGGGAATGCACACGCAATCCAAGAATACCGCGCCTTGTGTAAATTCTCTAAAGAGATTTAGATCTAGATGCGCTAGTTGTGGGAGTGAAACGAGAGGGAGAGTTGAACGTGTATGGTCGGCCAGTGTCTGACTAAGCCGGAGATTGACCAGGTTCTTGGTCAACATAAGGACCCCAAGCATCTCGAAGACTGTCAATTTGATACTGAGATCCAGGGAACGAAGCTGATGCAGCCAAGGTGGTAAGGGTGTGAAATTTGACCTATGACCGCTGAAACGCAGATTACGAAGCATCGGCGCAGTCCCGTCAAAAAGATAAAAGAATATGTTGTTGAAAAGACCGGATACATCCGTAAAGGTGATATCAAATGACTCGAGATGCGGTGCAGGGAGGTATAATAGTGGCCACTGATCTGTATATGTGGATTGGATGGTCACTTCAAGGGCGTGAGTGCGCTGCAAATTCTGGACCACAATATTCATGAGAGTCTTCGCCCCGTCGATGGTGTAGCTAGACAATCGGGGCACTTTTATCGACAGCAACGCTGTCCCAGTCCTGCGGAGAAGTTCGCACCTCGCCTCAAATGTGCGCCACTGCGGGTCACCGAGGTCGATGAGATGTGTCCAAATTGAGGGGGTGCTAAGCATGAACTTGCGCCAGTGGTGGCACACGTGAGATGTGGCCACGGTTGTCTGGAGCGCTCTGTGGTTACTGCGTATGTCTGCATTTATCTTGATGATGCACCAAAGAATGTAGGAGTCGAGGCGTAGGATAGGGGAGTTGGTTGGGAGTGTAAACATTGTATACACTTGGGTGTCCTGAACTTGAGTCGTGCAATACTGAGCTGCAAAACTTGACCTTGAAGCTTGAACAAGTTGAACTTAAGGACAGACAATTTCAACATGACTCCAGTTGATACCCACAGTCACGTGAAATGGTCTAGACTCGAGGTCTATTCCTGCTTCAAGCGCTAACACATTCCCGCCTTTCCCGAACGATGCCTCAGAGGTCCACGCTACGCACCTCATACCCACACCACAAGCTGTGATGCGGAGAAATACCACCGACATATATTTTTCAAGACAATCACTAGTTAAGTTCAACGCGAACGCTAAACTTGCTGGAGTGACAAACAAAACAGCAGAATTAAGCGCCAAGTGCTTCCGCTCTGCCTAACTCACACCGACACAAAGACACCCACCAACTCTTAATCCCATCTACCTCGTCCCGCAAACACCATAATCCAAACAGGCGCACCTCACCACACATGCGCACAGCTTTCTTCCCATGACGCACCTCACTACGGCATGTGGACTATTCATCCTATATCCGAAGTTTCACCCCCATGCCTATACGTGGGGATACACCACATCAGAGCGAGCTTTGCGCACCAGGGCGATCCCTCCGTCTGCTAAAACACTAATCTACCGGCGCGCGTGCGCCAGTGCATATTATTGACGGATACACACCAATCACCATTCCTTTGTCGGGACTCGCTCGAGGCCATTTCTACCGCCGCGCAACGGCACGCTCTGCAATTTCCTGCAGATATATGCGATTCCAGCACCGCACCGCGATTTAAACGCGCTCTCATCGAGTACGCGCCGGCGCCGCTCGAAGCTGAAGCTTTCTACGTGAGGCGCGCCGGTGTTGCGCCTATATGTGACGGGACGGCTGCGCAGGTAGGAGGGTGGGGCATACATTTGGGCTGGGCTGCGGGAGTGACGCCACGCGAATTGGACGGCGGGTCTCGCTGTGGGCTAGGTGAAACGCCAGCGGTCGGGATCTGCGTTGTGTTGGACGTATATGCGTCGAAAACTAGCGCATAAAGCGGCCGTAGAGTAGAGCAGCACAGCCGCTACCCGAGTAGAGAGTGCATTGCGCCGTATTCCACCGACAAGACAAATCAGCCGTTTTGCGCATATCAGGTATGAAACAAGGCGCACAACACGGGAGAGCAGGCATGTTACTGCGTGCGGTGTGAGGAACAGCATAGGGTTAGATTTATAAGGATATCTGAGCGGTTGTGATGCTGATGATTCCCGTGATGAGAAGGATCCGTACTCCCGCCTGTGCGGAAGGAAAAGAGAGGGACAGTATCCAAAGCGGAGCTATCAGGGCGTTTAAAATTAAACATGTGCCCATGCGCGACTCGGCGAGGCGTAGCGCGTGAGTGTAGATAATCTGCGTGGCGTAGGGTGTCAGAAATGCGACCACTGGCAGGAGGCGTTCTTGGCCTGTTGTGGGCGAGGGGAAACCGGCGTTGGCGTGGGCGTTTGAAATGCGTAAAGAGTCATTCACCGAGTCAGAACAAGCACAACGGAAGGGAAGGGAGGGTCGCACCTGCTCCCGCGCGGTAAGTGCTGCGTACATTCAGTGAGATGCGGCGGTAGGGGAGACGGCACGCGAAGCGCTCGGGCGGGGCATGGCCCACCGGTGGGGTGCTATGCGGGGTTTCTGTAGACGCCTGAACTGGAAGGCGATGCGGCGCCAAAGTGGCCGTCCAGTGGGAAGGAGAACGTCAGGCGGCGCAAGGTGAATATTTACGCGTACGGCCGATGGACGCGAGATGTCGTCCATGACACTGCAGCCGGAGTAAGTTGATATGGGAAATTGGGGAGGCGCCATGGTCGAGGGGTAGGGTCACGATGAGGAGAGGAAACGGCGGCTTTGTTATCATTATACCGGCATGTAGTTGGGGCCGCTTCTGGGAAGAGATGTACGGCGGCACTGGAGCGGGTAGAGAGGTCAATGAGCCCAAGTAGGCCAAGGCGAGTGGGCTGAGAAACTGGGGGTAAGTGTTGAGGAGAAGAAGATGACGCACGTCGTAGCCGTCACCAACATCACACGTTCCCTCGCTCAAAGTGTATGGTTCTGGTGCCTAGGACGATGCGAACGCCAGCGCTAGCTGCACACGGCTAGAGCCGTATATCTTGAGGCCATGGGCGAAAATAGTCAGTCCCTTTTATTCCATGTTCGCTCTGGTGTGACGAGCTGGGTGTCTTCTGTGTATGGTCTCCTGTGAGGTATCCACGGCGCCTGAGCCCCGAAACGATGAAATATGCACATTTAGGCTCTAATGACGTACCTCGGATGCATAGCTATAGGGAGAAAATAAAACGCACGAAAACCTCTGATATTTCGTTGCTAGAGCGTTTCCCTGAGCAAATAGCTATCAGCTCCGAAATATTTAAACTCTACTGTATCATACATACGAGGTAGTTACCTTTCCTCTCCCAATTCCATCTCATAGAATTACAGTCAGTCTGAAGTAGTCTCGCGTCCCGAAGCTATACAGTAGAATAAATTTCATTATTTTCATAAATAATTACGCTACATTCATTACCTTTCCGTGAACCCCTCAGACGACCACACCAGTCGTCGCTCGTACCCCACAACAACCTTTCACTCCCGTATCCGCATCCCGGACCAAGGTGACGAAGCACAGCGTGGCGTACACGCCAGCGAATGCACTTCACGGCAACGCCAGGAGAAAGCCCAAAAACATACCGATTAAGGATTGTTATTGTGGAGGCGCTCTGCGCACACCGCTGTGCAAACAGAGTGCGATTCCTATCAGCGCATCGAGGCGGGTGCGCGGATACCTCCCCGCTGGGCGCAGGGAGAGGGAAGACGGCAGCGCACCTTCCAGAGTGCATATACATAGGGCATCGGCACCATGCCCTATGTTCGTACGCAGAGTAGCGCGGGCAATACGGATAATGCCCGCTATGGTGTGCATGACGCGCTCGCGGAGTTGTCGAGGAGGCTCGCTGCGCTGTAAGACTGGCGAGAAGGGGTGGGATGGTGGCTACTGGAAGGGCGTGATATTACGGGGGAGCGTCAGGTAGCGCTCTGAGATGGGGTGGAGAGATTCACCTTGCTGCTTTCAAGTGCATGACCCGGTTGGTCAGGTTGATGGCACGGAGCGTCCGTGCGGGTCAAGAACGTGCCGGGTTATCCACGCACCGCGGACTGAAGGGATGCGCAGAGAGGTAGACGTGCTCCACGATGGACTGGACACGGAGCGCACGATTACCGCAGAACGATTCACACGCAGGGAGTTTAAGGGCGCTGCTTCGGGCGTGCCACACAGGAAGGCGTGGGTGGACTTACGCGTGTGCAAGTCAAGCGTCGCCTGTCCGCATGGAACGCCGAGGGCGCGCCATGCCGCGCGCGCATATATTCAGCCTCCGGGTCAAGCACAGCTGTGAAGCAAGCGGGTATCTACAGGAGCCAGTGAGACATGCACAACGCGTGTGATGCAGAGCGCATTGCGGTAGAGCGACGCGGAGGTACGAGATTCAGCTCTCTCGATAAAGATGAGGTGGATTCCACTGGAATATTCGACGCCCAGGAGGTGGACCCGTCATCGACAGATACGTGTGCATGAGAAAGGAAGGGGAAGGAAGGGGAGCGCAGACTCGAATATTGGATACTGGGGACGAATATCGGGACGCCGGTGACGTTCTTAGCGTGTAAGAACGTGGATTAATGCACGCTCCAGGCCTGACATCATGATCCTGGAATATCCTCGCGGTGACGATGATGGGCGTTTAGCTCTCCAATCCGCCTCTACGTACATAACCAAGCAGTCAGGCTGATTACTCAAGGAAAATTTTAAGATAGTAATGGTCTCAGATAATGCTCTTTAGTAGCTACATGTAATGTTATATAATTCCCATATGGAGGGAGCACGGAATGAGAGCTCCAAATGGTTCGCACCCGGCGCCAACCCGACGTTCTGCCTCTAGACGGTGCGCACGCCGGACCGGCGCACCCGGCGCGCAATGCCGGTATAGAGGTCCGCGTCCGGACAGTACACCCGCGGCATCGGTATTTCGTCTGGAGACACAGCTCCAGAGGGTCTGCCTCCAGAGGGTACGAAGTCCTGCCTCCAGACAATGCGCATGCCGCACCAGTCACCCCCATGGAGAGAGAGCTCTAGCAAAGCTCCAGACGATCTGCACCCGCCGCCCGCGTCTTGCATTGCTACCGAGTGCCGTGGACACATCCTCATGTAACTAACGGGGTGTTATACGGTTTTTCGAGGGTGCCCATGACCCGCGTCGCGCACGGTCCTCCGCTGACGTAATCGCCCCTATTTCCGGCACTGTCGCCTGTTCCCCTACGTTGTTCCCCACACTCACCACCAATGTCCTCAGACTCAGACGAGACCATGCGCTCGCCTGGCGCCTCCGTCAACTCGGACCCGTCTGACCTCGAAGACATAATCGCGCAGCGCGAGACTGCCCAGCGCGTGTACGACGACACGCGCGCCGAGTTCTACACTTGGTCAGAAGAACACGCGCGCACGACCATCGCGCGCCTCGCGCGCCCGCGCCACCGCCCGCCTCCGCCGTTACCCGAGCCCGATCCAGAGCAGAAGTGGCCGCGCCAGGCCCTCTTCCTCCCAGACAGCGACTCCTCTTCCGAAGGCGGCACGGAGACGATCTACTTCGACGTCGACGAGTTCCACCCCTTCACGGGGACACAACACATGCGCGTGCGCACCGCGTCGGCCGTCATCCGCGCGAAGCCGTTCAGCCCGTACCCGCGGTACACGATGTGCACGCCCGCGTCGCGCAGCGTGCCGATGCGCCTGGGCACCACGGAGCCGAACACGGGTGGCGCCCTGCTTCGCGCGGCGTACGCGCCGTTCGCCGACGACGCGAGCTTCGACGTGCGCGGGTACCTGGATAAATTCGATGACTTTGCGTGGCAGACAGACATGCGCGATCCAGATCGTACGTCCTCTCCGCTCCTTCTCCTACGAGTACTAACGGGCGCCTAATTGTCTGATCCCGCAGTGCAGATCATCCAATACGACACCGCGCGCCGGCTACACTTCCAGCACCACCTCTCACTTGACGCGATCGACGCGCTCGAAATCTTCGACATGCCCGTGCGCAGCATCATCCGCACGGTATGCCACCGGTGCGTCGACTGCTTCCCCGCCCCATCTCCTTCCCCACCGCAACTTACGCCCGCCCAACAGGGACTACCTCCGCTGGCCCGGCTCGCAACTTGACACCCTCCCAATGTTCACCCTCGCCGACTCCATGCCGCCCCGCGACCCCCTCTCCACGCTCTACGACGACCTCACCGCTTTCCTCCCCTCCTTCTGCGCGAACCTCAACTGCCTAATGCCCTTCTGTAAGCTCCACGGGCCCAGCCCCGCGTTCGTCCCGCCGGCGCCGCACCTTACGGGTGAGATGATACGCGAGCTGGAGGTCGAAGCGTGTGGGGAGAGGTGTTATAAGAATGTGAGCGAGGAGGACGTGGATTTTATGGTATGTTCAAGCTGGCGCTTCATTTGATGTATGGGCGCTTATATATATTTGCCTTTCCTTTTCGTTTCGAATTATATAAGGACAACTTCCACTGGACAGAAGCCGACCACGGTACATTCAACAGCGTGATCAAGCTCACGCCCGACACGGCGCCGTGCGATCTCGCCGTCATCTGCAGGAAGCCGTGCATAGAGGTACATGTCTTTCTTTCGTCTCGCGTCTGCGCGCTCTCCTCTCAAAACTGTTAACATTGACACCAACAATGAAAATAGATGTACGTCGCCCGTCTACGCGCCATCCCCGACGCAGACGTCGAGCCCGCTCCCGACCCCAAAGCAAAGCCGAAGCCAACGACGATCAAATTCGGTATGCCGCTCTCTCTATTTACATTCTTTACTTACACGTACACACGTCGTGCAGTCGAAAACGACTTAGCAATCGCCGACGCAAACGTGAAAACACCTCAGTGTGTTTTGGCTATTTCGTATCTACGCACAGCGACGCTGACATCCACCCTCCGAATACCAGCTCCGTCGGTCCCTGCGCGCACGAAGGACCATGTACCCGACACGCGGTGGACTGCGTCTGCGCCAGGAGCGCACAACACTGCATGCGCACCTGCCGCTGCGCCTCTAACTGTACGTCCTTTATTTCCTTCCTTATCCCGTCGCGTTGACCTACATCCACACACAGGCGCTCTCCGCTTCCACGGCTGCCGCTGCCGCGCCAAGTCCAGACATATCGACGACGCCCACGGCGGGCGTTCGAAGGGCAAGGGCCGCGCGCGCGCCGACGACGATGCGGATTGGGGTAGTGAAGGATTGGGAGGTGATGGTGCTGGCAGAGGAGACGAGGATGCGGACCCCTGCGCGGACGACGACTGTCCTTGCAAGGCGCATGGGCGGGAATGTGACCCAGAGCTGTGCGTTGGGTGTGGGGCCAGGTATGTCTTTTTCGTCTCCATCTCCATTTTTTCCTTCCTCGTCTTCGTCTCTGGTTTAATATTTCGTCCGCTTACTCGTATTTTGATCTATTTTGTTGTTATTTTCCTCTCATTAATATCCTGCACGATCGCGATACTGACCCGCTATCCATTCGTGCAGACGTGAGTACCGCTCTATCTTGAACATCAACGCCAATTGTTGACCTGCGATCTAACTAGGCACCCATGGGAAATGCCGCAACCGCTCGCTGCAGCAGGGCGAGACGCAAGTAAGCTGCTCTTCTTCTTCCCCAGACACGCGAAACATAAACTGACCGACGCGTCCTCGCAGCCAATTCACGTCAAGGCGAGCAAGTACGGCCTCGGCGCATTCGCCGTATCCGCTATCCGAAAAGCCGCTTGCATTGGAGGTATGTATATTCACGAGATATATTTATATGATCCACTAAAGAAAGCAACTGCAACTGTTTAAATAACATAGAGTACGTCGGTGAGATTGCCGAAGGCGACGTGCCACACCTCCCGCGGTACGTCGTTCCCCCCTTCCCTTCTCCTCGCCTCTTTCCTTCCCTCCACATTATACGCAGCATGCAGAACATTTACTTACTGCTACCTATTTTCCATGCCTTGTAGACTCCAAGACCACGTCGGACTGAACTACGTGTTCGAGCTGTCTCAGTCCTTCGACGCCCACGGACACGCGCTTCTGGGCACCGAGCGCATCATCGACTCATGGAACTTCGGGAACCCGACGCGCTTCTTGAACCACCCGGAGCCAGGTACAACGGCGAACTGCACCGCGCGAAGTATGTCCTACTTTTTCATTCTTGTTTTTATCCTGGTTCTTTTCTCGTTATCTCGAGTGTCTTTTACTTTGCGCTATGTTCCTGTACTCATCACCTTTCTTTTGCCTGTTTTCTTCGTATAGCGTTCCTCGTAAACGGCGTACACCGCATCGGGATCTATACCGGTGAGTGGTTCAGATCTTTTTTGGTAATCTGATCAGAGCAGAATATTCTGCTAATTCGGACACTCGCAGTCATCGACATCAAAGCGGGGCAGGAGCTCACGCTTGACTACGGCGAGAATTACTGGGGGGTCATTCCACCAGAGAGTACACACTACGCAGAGGACGACTACGATCCAGCGAATATTGTCTGGCCCGGGTGGTATAACGTGTGAGCTGGTTGGAATTCGATGGGCATTGACGCCTATGTATCATATGTTTTCTGGAGCACCGCAAGGCACCAACAAGGAACGGGGGATGAGATATTTTCTTTTTTCTTAGGATGTCGTTGTTCTTGGGTTGTATTATACATATCTTGTGCTTTGCATCTTCGCTGTATTTACACATGTATCATCTTTCTAAATGGACTTCCTTTCTTTTGTGCGGCTTCCCGTTAGCTTCCTCCAGGGAGTGGGCAGCAATTTGGCATCAGGAGGCTGCCAGTGGGACAATGCATCGGCATCTTTTGGAAACTGACACCGCAGTCGAAGTAGTTACCTACGGACCTCGCCATGACTCTTGAATACCCTTGGAATACCCCCCCGTAATACAGTGCGATGGAACATAAACCGCTATCACATTTCTATCGATGGCCTAGTTAGGTTGATATACGGAGGTGATCCTGGCAGTCACCAATCATCAGCGCTTCAACCTGAGCTGTCTACGATTGGTTCACGGTTCTTGTATATGCTCAGCCGCACTCTAGCCTTCCGATTTCGCGATGCATAGCTGTTCGAGCATCGCCTGCAACTGGACACGGCCGCAACTTCTCTTTACTTAAAAACCAGCACGCGAATACGCACGCGCGCACGTCGCAGCAGAGCGAGCATGGCACGAGCATGGCACTAGAGGGAGGAGTAGCATGGCCAACGCCCGCGCGTGATAGATAAGAAGGGGCAGCGTACAGCGAAATCCGGCGAGAAGCCACGCGATGGCCGCGCTCGAAAGGGTGTGTTACTAATATGCGAGGGTCAGGAGGTGCGCTGGGGAATGGAAAGGGAGATGTACCTATTTGTTTTAAGGTGCACGATGCGTCTCATCAGGACAATGTCATCGCAGAGCGTCCATGCGTGCGTAGGTCATGTCGAGCCATCCACTGACTAGCGTTTGGGAGGGCAGCGTACGCGCTGGGTAGAAATGTAGGTGCCCCAGGATGCACAGGCATCGGGGCATGATTCCGTGAAGATGCGTGTACAGTCGCGCGCGACGCGCGGGAAGGCACGGCCGGGGGATATCGCTACAGGCAGACGTAAAGCGCCATTAGGACGTCTGGCAGGAGTTGAGAGTGGCGTACAAATACGACGTCGCTGTAACAAGTCAGCTCACCCTCTGTTCTTCTTCTATACGCTTGGAAGGCGGTGACTTGTCATGGGGTGTCAGGTATCCGCTTATAATGCCGAGGCCCACCGTGCGCGTGAGAAGGGGGGAATTCATGGGCGTGGTGGAGGCATCAGGTAGGGTGGGCGCATGTCAAGAAAGGACAGACGATGTGCGTTGGGACAAGAGCGCAGGCTACGTGCGTGTATGCGCTTCTGAGGTATGTGGGGCGCGTCGTTCCGCGCATATATGCACCTTTCCACTCCGTATGATTTTGAGCATGATACGGTAGACTAAGCGCACGCAGAACAGAAGAATGAAGCAGAAGGAAGAGAGACGACAGGATTCAGATAGATCGAATGGACGCCGGTGGAATATTCGCCGCCAGGGATGTGGACTATTCATTGATCGATACGGGTGCTGGGGGAGGGGAGCGCAGACTTGAGCATTCGGCACAAATGGTAGGCTTATGACGAGGTGTTGCGCGGGTCGGAACAGCGATTACTTTATGCTGGTGGGTGGGACGGGCAGGAAGACCTGCCTCAACGGTGATAAGCGTGGCAGAATGCATCAGGCTGGTAGTGTACTTTGCGAGGAGATGCTGCGCGAGGCGAGTCCATCGAAAGTTGAAAGTTGAGAGAATTGAATTGTAACAGGCTAGAAGGTGGAGATAAGTCGAATGGGGCACATGAGGTAGAGGGAGAAACTGACAGATCGACGTGGATGGAAATCTGGCTAGCGCTGCAGGCGGATGCTAAGTAGTCTGAGTCTGGCTGTCAGTGAACCGACGTGAAATAGAGATATGAGACGCATCATTGACGGTTTAGTAGACTCTTTGGGCGCCTTCGTCTTCACCTTCAGGCCGCATGAATGTAAGCAACGTGGTTGGAAGCAAAGCATGGGTTGGAACGCGTCGATGACATAACATTTCCAGGCCCCGGACCATCCCGCACCGGCTGCCGCGCCCGCACGGATCAACCGGTAACGAAGTGCAGCGACGGAAAGAGGACGTTGATCTCCTAAAAAATCCTTTCTAGTGGCTGCATGAAATGTATTTCATTTCTCTCTGCGAAAACCCACCGACAAATGTGATGTCTGAAAGCAGGTCTCCCTATTTTGATGAAAAACATAACCTCAGAGACTCAGAGTCTTGATATGCGTTCGCGGTATCTCATCGCCGAGTCCTACAGGCTCGCCACTAAGATTGTGCAAGAAATGAAATCACGAGGACCATAGCAAATAAAAAAGAGATATGGAAACAGCGCACATCATGCCTCTGGATGAGAAGTATTTCTACTGCACAAGTCAGTCTATAAGTAAGACAGGGAGCAATATCCTTCTCTGATGTACAACCCGTTCTGTAATTTCTGACAGGATATATGCCGTCGTATCTACAACGAGCACGCATATATGCGTCATGGAGCACTACACTCAAGCGAATTCTGTTTGCTACTTTACAGTATACGGTCCAGTGAAAATACAGATTATTTACAATCAGAAGCGAACGCTACAGAATTTAGTCGCAAACTACCATCTGTCAATACCCCAGCGTTCTCTGAGATATCTTGCCCTGCCTGGAGTGATGGGCTGAAGATCAGTCACGCACCCCGCCTCATGAGAATCGCTAGGTTCAACATTCCAGTCGACATATACTTTATCCAACACCTTCTGTTCCGAGTGATGTTTACGGTCCAAAATTGGAAGATCGTCTGCGTAAATTGCAGGGCCCTTGCCGAAAACCACTATAAACCTCAGTTTTGTGAAGATCCTGGGTTGCGTGTGTGCCCGGATCCTTTGGTTACGGTTGACGACAAGATTGCACATGCCGCTGGCGGTGAAGTTGCGGCAGTCAGTGACATTGAGCATCTCCATTTCAGGCGCCTCCAGCTCTGCAATGTCCCCGGAAAGCCAACTGAGAAGTCGATCGTTGACACCATCGCAACGAAGTAATCGAACCTTCTGAGCAGGAAATGCTTCGATTGCGTGGCACAGACTGCTGTCTAATTTGACTTGTGGCGATGACCCTGATGGTTCGGTCAAATCATTGCCGGTGTATGGAATATCCACCAGCTCGAGATCGAAGTCGGTGATGTGCAATGGCTGCCGGCTCCATCTTCCAATGTGTGGTATGATGCAGTTATGGAAAGTCACGGATTTAAGGTCTCTACCATGGAAATTGATGGATGCAAAAAAAGCAGAGAGGAAGTTGGCAGAGACATTGGCGAACAAGATTTTTCGGACTGGAACTGTGTATTTCGACATAATTTCTTGCGATGGGTGATAATCCAGTGAAATATTGGACAACGCAATGTACATTCCGGAATGGACTTCGCGAATGCTCGAGAGGAATTTCATTAGCACTGGAAAGTGTCGTCGGAATTTGTATTGAGTTATCGAAAGCCGGAAATGATCCCCCCGTTTCGTTTGCAGTAACCCAGCAAGACATAAATGCATGAAATCGAATCCAGTTAAAGATAGCTCATTCAGACACGTAGGAATAGATGGTCCCAGGAAAGGTGTGGCGTCATCAGCTCCAATTAAGTCACTATCGTCGACGTCATTGTCACAGAGATCGTATGTCGTGCATGTGAGAAACAACTCCCTCAAATTGTGCGACGCATGCGGGAGGAGAATGTCTGCAGAAGATGGCAAGGAAGACTGGTATACAAGCCGAAATATAATCCTCGAATATCGGTGGATGGCGGGTGTTAAGTGTTCAAATATGAGGCGCACACGCGAATGTTCGAGAACTTTGTCTATGGCTGGGTCGCTAGAGAACACAATGAGGTCCATTGTCGTGGTGGGTGGGGGCGAGAAATATCTGGGATGAGGTTTCGGAGCGGGTCCGGGCTTGAAGAGGTCCAGGGTGTCGAGGAAAGGTGCGGGATTCGATGCTACATTGATAAGAACACACCGCCAAAGCCGTGGGCGCGATTTGAGGATCCGCAGCCAGAGAGTGCACACACCAGCGACATTCAACGGAAACATATTGAGGTCAGGGACTTCTGGGAGTTGCAAGATATAATCTGGACCTCGATAGTGTTCCGAGTCCGGGATGGCGACATATTGGAAAATGATATCCAGCAGTTCAATGGCGAGGTGGTTGATACTTGTCTTCATAGCGCTGTAATGATGATGTTTTACTAACATTGCATGAAGGTCAGAAGAAGTTTGTTTGAAGTAAATGTGCAATATACAGCCTACAAAATGTCAGGATATAGCTTCACCTTTCGGGGTTGTCGACACGGAAGGAGGTTCTGAAGAGATTTGAATGACTACGGGTCAGGTTATGTAACTACTTCGTCACGAGAATCGATTCTTCTATAGTATTTATAGAAAATATCTTTGTTTTATCATTTAAAAAGACCCCAGACCTCAGCGATTTTCTATGGGAAAGAGAACAAAGAGATATACAGTTAGATAAACTCTTTCTAAGCGGAATATTGTAGGCCATATGTAAGACTAGAGCTACTCAAGCAACGCCGTACTCCTCCATGATCATCGAAGTACCTAAATATATGCAGGGCGGTCCCACACACCTAGCCTATGACGCTACTCGATTGAACGAACCGTCAAGAACAGCTGACAACGCACACATGCGCAAAGCACATATTTAGACCTGTCTTCCTGAGCTGCACCCGCGGGAGATTCGAATTTCGGAGGGGTTTAAATATTACCCATAGACGTCATAGACCGCTGCTCTGGCGCAGTGGCGCACACGCCCGACTTTAGCTTTATGTGTACCTGCGCACCGCTTCCCTAGCCTTTCCGCAGCGCGATAAATGAGGAGACCCATTGTCCCGCCTCTCTTTCTCACGCTGTCCTGTTCCGCTCGCTCACTGCTCTGCAAGTAGAGAACGGTGCATAGAGGCACATAGAGGCGTGTCTATGTAGAGCCTCAGCTGATAGGTGTGAGGAGCAAGTAGGATTGCACCCGGGCATGTGACCGTCGCGCGGCGCGCGTACAGCTACAGTACTATTTACTATATCGGGTACAAAAATATATGTGTTTCTATATTTTGGTAGCGAATTCGCGGAATGTTTTTCTTGCCATTTTATAGTACACAGCGTCGTAAAATATATCCATGGCTTACCAGCAATCACCCACGCCCCCATCCCAATCTGTTCCACATCGCCATTGTCGAATTTGGGGGTTGAAGATTTGTCACGCACCCCGCTTCATGAGAGTCGCTACATTCAACATTCCAAGAGACGCGCGCTTTGTGCAAGAGACTGCGTTTCAAGTTATGCTCCTCCAAAATTGCAATATCACCTTCGTAAATTGCTGGGCCCTCGCCAAAGACTTCCAAACATGTTAGTGTTCTGGATCCTCGCTCCTCCTCTGCGTCGTTTTGAGTTCTTTGGTGACGGTTCACGAGAAGGGTGCATATGCCTTGCGCAGTGAAATTTGTGCAATCACAGAGCGCTAGTGTTTCCATCTTATGCGCCTCAAGCTCTGCGCAGCCATCTCCAGAAAGCCAACGTAGCAAGTGGTCATTGACACCGTCACAGCGACGTATTCGCACTTTGTAAGCAGGAAATGCTTCCATGACGTTCCTCAAGCTGTCGTCCAGATGGAGTTGCTGGATTTGGGATGATGGTTCAGTCGTGTCATTGCCGGTGTATGGAATGTCCACAAGCTTGAGATATAATTTTTCATTGGTCGGTATATTCTGATTCCATTTCCCAATGCGTGGTATAACGCAATTATAGAAAGAAACAAACTGAAGGTCCCAATTAGCGAAGGTGATGGCTGAAAAAAAGGCCGAGATGAAGTCGGTGGAGACATCGGCGAAGTCGATCATCCGGACAGAAACTTGATACTTCGAGATGATTTCTTGCGTTGGATTGAATTCCAAGGAAATATCCGACAACAGAATGTGAATTTCACCATTTCGATGGCTGATACCGCGAAGGAATTTTATTAGCACTTCGAAGTGTCTTCCAAATTTGTAATGGGTTATTGATATGTGGAAATTATGATTCCGCATCGTTTGCAGCGACCCAGCAAGACACAGATGCATGAAATCGAATCCAGTTAAGGAAAGTTCATTCAGATATGTAGGAATAGGTGTTCCCAGAAAAGTTGTGTCGTGATCGGCTCCAATGAAGTCACTGTCACCAGCGTCATTTTCACAGAGATCATATGTCGCGCATGTAAGGGACAACTCCCTCAAATTTTGTGATGCATGCGGGACAAGAATTTCTGTAGAAGTTGGCAAAGAAGACTGGTATACGAGCCTGAATATTATTCTCGAATATCGATGGATGGCGGGTACCAGATGTTCAAACACGAGACGTGTGCGTGAATGCTCGAGGTATTTATCTATGGTTTGATCACTACAGAACACAATGAGGTCTATTGTCGTTGTGGGTGGGGGCATAAGATAATCGGAAGGTTTCGGCACGGGTCCGGGCTTGAAGAGGTCGAGGGTGTCAAGGAAAGGTGCAGGATTCGATGCTACATTGATAAGAACGCGCTGCCACAGCCGTGGGTGCGATTTGAGGATCCGGAGCCACAGAGTGCACACACCAGCGACATTCAGCGGGAACATATTGAGGTCGGGCTCCATTGGCAGCTGCAATATTTGGGAGTAATAGACTTGCATTTCCGGGATGGCGGCATACTGGAGAATGATATCCAACAGTTCGATGGGAAAGTTGTTAATGATTGTCATCACAGTGCTGTATGATGTTGTACAAGCGTCGCATGAAAGTCAGAAGGAGTTTGTTTGAGGTCAATGTGCAGTATATGGCGTACCAAATTTGCGGATATAGCTTTGCCTGTTGGGGTCGTCGATACGGAAGGAGTTTCCGAAGAGTCTCGACCCTCGACCCACTGCTGGACAGGTTATGTAACGACTTCGTCACGAGGGTCTATTCTTTCTGAGTATTTATAGAACACATCTTTTTATATCGTCATTTAACAAGACCCCGAGGTTCCAACATTTGCTGTAAGGGAAAGCTCAGAAATTTATACACATAGGTCAGCTTTCATGAGTGAAATTAAGTAAACAAAAAAGCGTGAATCCAATGTTGCCGCGGAACATCATTGGACATATATAGGACTAGAACCACTCAAACAATTCGTTGGTAACTCGTTCGCCTTGTAAACATCGAGGCAAATAAATGTACGTAGTGCCTCATTCTGCATTATTCAGCCTATTTTTATCTGTGCAGCCCCGCCCAGTTTAAATGGGTGACTTCCCGTGGCCGCTAGATTGCAGACTCTAAATATCAGAGCGTTCCTGGCGGAGTTTGATATAATCTAGGATA
>JAEKIV010000675.1:0-17015 GCA_016801325.1 Hypholoma fasciculare
GGGCAGTTGCCGCTGTGGATATTTGAACATTATGTGGCAAATTCCAAGGTTTGATACATGAAACTGACAGTACAGGTTGCGGACCACCCTCCGGGCTCAAATAACGCACCAAAGACATGCACAATGAGCCCTCAGCCTTGTCTCAGCCATGCATGGCGCAGTGTGCACGGATAAATAAAATTGGGCGCTCACCGCCCAGCGCTCTTTAATTTCCACCCACGTCAAATTTTCTTGACACGCCTCGTGCATCGCACATTTCTGATTTTCTTTTGCGCAATTTTTGACACCTGTACTCTGGCATTTTCCATGGAACAATAAGGCCGTGGCATCTCGTGCACAGCACATATTATATTGCCCTGTAATACCTGTTCTCATGTATTCCTTTTGAGGGCGGACGTAGTGAGGGAATCATTTGAGGGTACATGCTCTTACACTGACGCACTTCCATACTTGATGGCCTAATAATCCCTCCTCCAATGTAACCTCCACTCGCGGAATGTAGTGAAGTGAAACAATGCAAAAAAATTATTTGAATGTACTTCTTTGCTCGCAAATGACCTAGAGCCACACCGATGCGTTTTGCACTCTATTTGATTTTGTAGGCAACGCAGACCTTTAAACGGCACTGGGTTCGTTTCCAGGGCTGATCTTCAGACTTCTCGATGGACGAACCATTTAGATATCACAAATATAAATACTAGTAGAGGTCTACGCGTACATAGCCTTCGGCCGTGCAGATTCACGTAGTGCTGATAATTAACCATGACGTGGCATCTCGGGCCCATTATAAGTAGCGAGACGGAGCAGACCAACCCCATAGCCACGGAAGTACCCTTCAACCCCATCTCCCATCTCGCCGCACCTCGCTGCCTTGCATGAGAAGGCGCACGGTGCGACCCCTTGAGGCAACCTATGCTGTCAGTTTCATGTTTCAAACATGGGCAGCTGCCCAAATAGGTTCATGTATCCCCAAGGGCAACTGCCCAAGCCTTTGGGCAACTGCCCAAGGCTCAAAATGTAAATCAAAGAGGTGTATTTATGCAGTCATGCATGCTTCACTTTGGGCATTTGCCCAGCTGATATACATACCTACCTGTTTTCAACATCAGCCAGCACAACGGCACTATATAATGCATTGCCGGAGCCAGCCGCTTGTTAGCCGTTGATGCCGAGCATCAGGTCACGTGACTAAGAATATTGATTTTTTATTTATTTCATTTTATTTCGGAGAAAGTAATTTTCAAAATCCTTCACAATAGCTTTAAATAAACAGATAAGAAAATTGACAAAATGAGCTGAAATTTCTGATAATAAAATGGTACTCGACAAAAAAGATAGTACCATTGACGCGTAGTGTAAAAATTATCTGCTATTTAAGCACTCAATAGCATTTCAATCATCATTACCGTATGCCGCATTGTCGTCTGAGTCCCTGTAATCAGTATCTGCGTCATCCGCACCATCCTCGTCGCCTTCGTCAGAGCTGTCGTCATCGGTGTCGTAGCCGGGGAAGTCCAAACTTTGGAGCACATCATCAACGTCGGCCAATGGAGTTGTCCAGAGCAGCTTGAATGAGGCCGCAAGTGACCGTTGAAGCGCAGCCTGATCTAATGCATATGCCCTCAGCCCCTCCCTCATCTCTGCACCCACGTCACTTCGAGCATTGGCTCTTACGTCCCACTGTGTCGCAGTCCACTCTAGAAACAAAAGTACACGATTCATTTCCTCACGAAGGAGCGCAACCTCCTCTGCTGCACGATGAACTCGCGCCCGACTTCTGGACCATTCAGCGCGAAGGATATCGTCGTCGTCGTTGCTGTCGAGTGAGAGCGGCGTTGTCTGCCAGATCCATGACAACTCCTTTCGTGTTTCCCCCGTCCCTTTCTTTCTTCTCTTCTTTGGTGGAGGACCTGCCTCAGTACCATCGTTGAGGTCAGGATCTTCTTCTTCTTCCTCCTCGCTGCTGCTGTCATCGAGCAGGTCGACTTTCTCTGCTTCAGGCGGTACGTGGCCATCTTCCCATATGCCACGTCGGACAGGCGCTTTCTTTGGCTTCGCACTAGTAAATCCTCGGACATCTTCGTTGTGTAGTTCTCGGTAAGTAAGTTCCCAGTTGCCCGGTCCTTCAAGAATAAGTTTCGCGTGTCGAGCGGCACGGTACTTCTGAACAAAGCGAATAGCACGTTTATGAATACGGTCAATAATGGATCGAGACCGTGTCCCTTCCCGTTGGCCTCGTATGTTCTTATTCTTGAAATAGACCATCCTTGTTTTTACTCGGAGCGCCTGCCGAAGACCTTGCAGACTGCTACTGCACTGCGCTGTGCGAAGCTCCAACTCCATCTTTGGTAAACCTTCAATACACGAGTGGCGTCGACGTTCAGGGGGAATTTTAGATGGCAAGAACAGCTCTACGTCTTCGGGATTGGGATTGGAGGCCCAAAGCGCAGTCGGGTTCACTCCGAGTTCCGTTTGAATTTGTAACAGACCTGGCATATACACCGCACGTACAGCTTCCCAATTTTGAATCTTGTCCCGTAAAAGTTTTCGTTGATCGCGCAGGGCTGTTGTCTGCAGCAATTTTGGGATGCCAGCCTGCTCAGCAGCAAAAACTTTTAGACGGCGCCTGCGTATTCGTGAGAACTCATGAGGAGCTACAACAACTGAGAGAAGATAACTACGTACTGCGACTCCTCGAGTTCCAAGCCCATCGACAAGAACTCGGAGGCAGACGTCTTATGCAGAGGCATCCTCCCTGCCGCCTTTTGAACGGCAACCTCATCTTTACCTAACTTTTCCTGTACTTCGTCTTCAGAAATACCTGAAAAAAAATTGTATCAGTTGTTGAATAGCATTTGGCGATAAGTCACAGGCTTACTCGAATCTTCTACCTTGAAGGGGTTCGTAATGGCTTTTGGAAAGCCGTCAGAGTCCCACGCAGCACAGAGGCCACTCCACTCCTCAACCACCCTCCAGTGCAGCGATGAAGAGAGCCCACGGTGCGCTTCCCTTTGCATGTTCCGATCAGAGACCGCAGCTCGGTATCTTCGTAAGAGAGTTTTACCTACGGAAAATGGATTAATGATCAAACAAAGCATGTGGCTGGCAGAGGCGTAGCGCTTACCCATAGATTGATATTTCATCCAGTTCCAGTGAGAGAAGTTATCGTCAAGTACGTCGTCTCTAGTACCCGGGCCCATAGCTCTCGTAGGACCTGCCAGTGCATTATGAGATCCCCACACGCGCTCGGGGCATTCTCCATCAGACAAACCAAAGCCTTCCGCCAGATTAAATGAATACTGTTCATGCCCTTTGTCAAGATGCGCGGGCTCGTGAAATTTTGGGATGAGCGGCCGAAGATTCAGACCTGGTCTCGGGTGGAGGTCCTTGGGCCAGTGGAGCATTCGATCGAAGATGTTGATAAACCACTGACAAACTATGTCATAGCTTATTGCAACTAATCGTAGCTCCGTTGACTTGATGGCGGATGCAAATACATAATCCATATTGGCATATCTAATACATAACGAGTTAGATAACGGATTTAACACCGAATTTAATAACACTTGCCTCTCGCCCTTCTGCAAACTTACCATTGCATTGGGTAAAATCATCTCGCTTTGCCCACACATGGCTCCCGCAACCCCCGTGTAACGAAGTCCCCTTGTGTTCTGCGTAGTCGCTTTTGCTAGTGCCTGAAAACCAACGCAAGTGCTGATCTGAAATTGATGCATGCATTAGCAAGTTTCGTCAGGAAGACCATAACACTTACATCTTTGGCATCAGCTTGACTTAGAACATATGTCTCGTAGGGCGTACGTGGGGTCATATAAGCCATTCCATTCCACAGCCCAGGATCAGATGAGAAGTTGGATACGAGGTGATTTTTGAGGCGAAAGTTAGCATCCATGCATATGAGCATTGCATACAGAAATCTACAATGAGTTAAGTACGCGTTCCTGGCACTATTGTGGATGGAACGCACTGTTTCTCCTTTGGTTCTGTAGCCCAGGCATTTGGTATGTTGATTCCGGGATGGGGGCAGGATGGGCATAGGATGGCAAGCTCGCCATCAGAAGTTCCGTCTGCGCCTGTTCTGTCGTGGGCGCGGCCTCCGCGCTTGAGAGCCTTGAGATGGCGCCATTGGTTAAGGCACCGCATTGTTGGACGATACCGACAGGTAAGCTTGCGTATGCCGGCGTCGTTTGTTAATTTTTCAATTGAACGGTACATATCGTAAGTCGAAACCTTTCCTACAAGAGCAAGAGCATGAAGAAGCTTCAGCAAGGGGAAGGTCACACACGTCCGAACCCTCTGTTGGCTTGCTGGGTATAGCCCGCGACGTAGAAGTTGAAGATCGCGAGAAATTTCGCGAGTACAACCGCAATAGTTGAGGGAGACATCATGGATGCCAGTGGTGTGTACGACTAAGATCTTCTCGTGGCAGGGAATTGGGACTGGGCATTTAAAACTTGCGTGATTAAGTTGTATTACAAGACCGACGTCCTTCAGCGTAATTCGCGAAAATGAAGATCCATCCCAGCGCTTCCACGATACATCAGATGCCCGAAAAACATACGTAGAAAATAGATGGCACTCACATCAATGGTATGGAACGGATTGAGTCTGTGTCTGCGAATTAGACACGTTGCGCAGGTCAAGTCCGGTAAAAAGCAATCTCGACAGCGAAATTCCGCTGTGTTGACCTGCACTGCGCCTCTCGATACACAATCTGGGCAATCAACATCCCGCGAAAAATCGCCCCGCCCCTCCTGCCTCAGCATTTCATCCAGATAAGTATTACGAGCATTCTCCTTCCAAAATACATGTGGCCGCGCCTGCAAAGTGAATAAGAACAAGGACTGTTTGAATATAATCCATCTACTCACCGATGCTTGACTTCGCTTTCTCCGGGCCTTCATGCGGGGAATCTTAATAAATATGCGCTCCATCACGTCTCCAATGTCCGCGTCCAAAGCTTCGTCGTACCATTCGTCGTTTGGATCAAGAGAGAAATTGCTGCTTTCTTCTGGGCCCCAGACGCTTCCTATCGTCCATGGTGATGGGACAGAATAACTTCCCGCATCGGCCGCCGTATGATTGAAGGCCGTCCGCGTCGCTGTCCTAGCTTGAACTGACTCGAAGTCCTCTTCCATCGGCACTCGATCGTGATATGCCGATCCGAAATGGACCGTGTTTCGTTTCGAAGTACGTTGGGCCATGAATTTATGAATTATTGGAATGAAAGTCAAAGAGCAAGCCCACTCCGGCTTTGAACTTGATTGAAGTTGGCCTCAACGCTGAGCGAGTTGACGAAGGCACGTGACCAAGTCTTCGCACGGTCGACCAAAATCGGTGACCAACGAACTGACGCGTTGATACAGCCTTCCTTGCCACTTCCATCATCCACACTCGCCTCCGACGCTAAAAGCGAGCTTTTCCAACTCAGAACTGCCGCATGCCACCTCGGATACTTGAAGCCTCGGGAATCTAAGGCAGCATGCGACGGTTTCTTCTCTCAATTTCTTTCGAACTTTGCTGATATGAACTCCTCGAAGCTCATGACACCCGCGACCCCGTACCAACAACGGTCAGTACTCCACAACGTTGTGTACTCGCTTAATCTCACAATTCTAAATTTTAAGCGCCATCGCCAAGGATTTCGTGGTCGCCCATCCCTCGTACTCCCTCGAAGACGCCGTCAGTCGCGGAGTAGACGCTGAAGCAGTGTACGGACATGTAGATCTTGGGCCGGTGGACACGCTCGACCCGTCGGTTCATCAATTGGAATACGATCTATTCCTGGTACGTCACCCCTCAGTTCCGTATGCTCTTCGCCTGGCCCATTGCGCTCAAGTTCGCCAACACGCGCTGAGCGTGACACTGATATCAAGCGCGTATTTGGACCTGCTACTTCAAGCTCATCCTCCACGCGCCTCCCTTTCGCACAAAACTTCAAACACCTTCGCAGCTAGAAAGTCCTATGGATGTCCAAGACACGGCATCATCGCGCTTTGTCGTGCTTCCCGACACGAGAGAGGGAGGTTCACGGAGCGAGCCACAACCTGGAGGAACTGCTTGATAGTGAGAGGTTTAGGCTTATGAGGTGGAATGGAAGGTGAGTTCTGAGCCTCAGCACTGTGCGGTCTATCTCAAATTACTCTGGGTTGAAGGTTAGCATGAGCTATCGTCGACAAGGACGGACGCGTCATTGCTGTCCTCGCCGGAGCTCCGAACGACGCGAATTGGCCGTCTGTGCACCGATCGGCTCATGCGGCACTTCAATGCGCTCGAAAGCGCTGTTGACTTACGAAGAAGGCAGCTCAACACCATAGGGACAACTTTCCTGCTCTCAGCGCAGGAATATCTTTCGGCGGCGGTCAGAAGGTACGCAGTGCCGCCTTTTTTGTGAATAACAGACTGGAAAGACGATCTCTTCAAGCTTCCAAGGAACCCGGCTGGTGCTGCATCACCGCCTTGGGTGATTTTGATCCGACGAAGGGCGGCCACCTCGTGCTATGGGATTTGAAGTTGGTCATCGAATTTCCACCTGGATCGACCGTCCTCCTTCCATCCGCTGCCATCGCCCACTCTAATACTGCCATTGATCGCCGAGAAACGAGATGCTCATTTACTCAGTTCACGGCTGGCGGTCTGTTTCATTGGACGTCCCACAGACTTTTTTCACGAGATGACGACAGCTGATAAGGAGAGGGTTTCAGCGGAAAATTTCGCATGGCGTAAGTTTGGTCTCATACCGACGCAACGTAATATGTAGAGATTGTAGCTTATAAATAATTTGTTTGTTTTCAAATCCAACGGCGTGTTAAAGCAATGTTTCATGCCTTCGTAGTCGTGACGAATGAGCAGGTAATCAAATCAGAAAACTTGACTCCCTGATGCCACATTCCGAGGGACTGAACAGGAATGCAGGTCATTGGAGTCAGGAAATGAAGTTTGCGCAACCTCGATCAAAGTTATACTGACGAGGCTTGGCTCGGTCCCTTGTAAATAGTAGTGTTATGTTGGTGTTATGTATGGTTTATAGGAGTACCTAATAGAATATTTTTCTTAACATTGATTAACAAGGTTGAACTTAATCATGAGTTCACCTGAACAGATTATCTCTTAAAAAATCAGAATCCGACGTCGATCGATGCGCGCTAAGTACTAAACAAATGTATGTCCTTATCAGTTCAGCCGTGCCCAACGTTGACTTCCCAGCGTTGCCTAAGCTTAAATATCGCTTCAACATTAATCATGTATATTCTCTCTAGTTCAAAATAAAGGGGTACTTCCCTTGCATTTCTCCAGTGACGGCTTTTTCATTGCATAGCCCAAGGGCCACGTATAGTCTCGAGAAGTTGAATATGTAAGCAGCGTACATCGAGAAATCAGACTCGGATGATCAATTATCTTCGGCGAACGTTAAAAGCTAAGGTGCACCGTTTTCTGACTCCAAATCAGCTGTATTACCACTTGAATAAAAATTAATTTACTGTGCATTAATAGGAGTGACGTACCGGGTATCGGATTTTCGTGTGATAGTATCTGCCCGTAAAATGTCAGCCACAGACAACAGGTGCTAATACTGGGCGCACCTTATCTAAAAAAATAGTCAGTCGATGATCTGACGAAAGGCGTAATGTACTTGGCTCAAAGACAGCGTCTGGAAGTGGCCCGTCCGTCCATTCGGAAAACCTGTGACTATATGATGGGTTCAGGTAATGTGGCGTAGAAATAATGGCAGGTGCTTTATTAATCTGTGAGGACTTGTACGAATGATTGAATAAATAAATACGCACCTTGAATTCGTGCATATGAGCTTTGTAGTTTAGAAAACAAGTCCGCCGCCAAAATGTGCTCGCAGTCCTGAGAATCTTTGTTCACGGCCGTTGTGGACAATTCCAGGTCCGCGGCGTGTCGCCTGGTAGGAGAAAATCGTCGATCTTGCAGAAATACGTGAATAAAAATTGTGCTTGGAGTGGTGGGTGATTGGGGCCCTGAATCGCACTGTTGAGAAGTGGAGCGAGGCAGTGCTGACGGCGAGGGAGGTGAAGACAAATGTTCCACTGCATTTCTTGTTTATCTTGTCATTTATAAATTAAGTAGTAGACTCACCGGTTGTGGTTGTGGATTCCTCTGATGCGCGTGTAAAACCATTTTTACGGTTCAATAGCTCATTTACCATGACATCTCGTCGTGTTCTAGAGATGTTGAAAGTGCTATACGGCCAATGCTCGATTTGTCGCTGGATTAGTCGTGCGAGCTCGGCTTTTGTGAGGCTCCTGATAGCTCGTATGATAAATCAATTTATTTATTTTCACTGTGAGATTAAAGTGGAAAGTACCGACTTCAGATCATGTTCAGTGTAGACGACAGATGGCATACTCGGTATGGCTCAGCAATTGCAGTAAGTACTGTCTGCCAACTCTGATGCGCGTAAATATATTTGAATCAATTGATGTCAGCCGCATTGAGGGGCAGACGGTCAGTTTTCTGGATTCGTCGATGATCACAAGAATGCCCATAGTTATATTTTATGCGGGATTCATACGCGGTGTAAACATAGCCGAAGTTATTCCGAGCGACTTTGGGCGTTTTGATGTCCAGCGCCCCAAATCGGCCGGCCCGCGTACGCGCGCGCATCGCCTCCGTGTTGATATGTTTGCATTTGAAGAGGTTTATAGACTGGTGATTTGGGTAAAGTAACATTTTATACAGCAGCATATAGATGCAACCTAAAGATGTATGGCTTAAATCTACCATAAAAATTTGGGTAAACATGTTCTAAAACTCGTTCTTTGACGAGTTCCCATTTTGCGGGCGGGCGGGCCGACCGTTTCTCAGAGCAGTTTGAAGATGCGCGACGGTTGTTATTTATTATTACTTAAATCGGAATAAATTGCTTAAACGGGGAGGCCAGGGAGCGCTCAGCACGCCCCAAGCTGCGAGGTGCCCTGGTGTACTGCGAGCAGCTGCGAGATTACATCAGCCCACCAGGCCGCAGGTGCCCCGCGCGCCAAACGTCAAGGGCGTAACCCCGTCACGTGACGTGCCCGGGCACCGATCCAGGCCAGATACATTAAACTGCGTGGCCTCCTCTTATTTCCACCCTTATGTAAGTCAGTAATCCCTAGCGTCTGGTCACCCACATAAGCGCCGTCCTTTAGGTCAAGTAATCTAATCAGCAGGCGCCTCGGCTACCTGAACATTGTCGCAATCTAAATATAGTTTTCTCTGGTGGCGTCCGCCGACTGGAAGGTTTTTGAATCTGGGTCTCACAATTGACAGTCAAGTGTTATATTTTCCAGTTTTCAAGCAATCCATAATGTTTCTATATTTTTGATAAAGATTACCGAGTGAATACATTGTTAGAAGTGCAGAGCACTGATGCATTGGATACGCCATGACATGCATTACTAGTCGGGACCTCAAACCTCATGTCGCTGCCAGTGTTTGCCCTTTTTTTCGGATGTTTTCTGCACCGCGCCGGAGCAATATCCGACCATATTTTTGGTACAAAGTGGCGAGATCGCCGCTAGACAATGATCTCTGGCGCGGCGCAGACGTGGAGGTTTGGAGCTCCCACCCTTGCGCGCCGCCGCCAAATCTTTTTCTCTTGCAACGCGAGATCTTCGGATAAGTAGACCTAGCAGATATTAGTGCGAGAAAATTGTCGGTGTGCAGTTCTGGACCCACATGCGAAACAATCTTTCGAACGGAAGCATAGATGTCGGCAGATGCCAGGCCGGCGTTTTCGTGTTTCCTCTATAGGCCATTCTTCCCTTCTGACGGCAAGGATCTCACTTATACTCAGCTACTAATTACTATCCCGCACTTGTTGCTATGTGCTATTTTCCGTAAACTGGCTCTGTTTAGTGAAGCACCAGTTTAGACTGCGGGTATTCGCGGGTCTCGCGCGCGAATTAGTATTTTCGGTGACGTCGCAATATTTGTAGGTTCGAACTGCAATCATTCATTCTTGCCCATTCGGTAAATGCACGCGGTTACCTCAACGAAAGCATCGTTTATGTCCTACAGATATGTTTGAATGAAGGTAATACCCAGTGACGAAGCGACAATTAAATCTTTAGATAAAGAGTATCCTAATTAGAAAAATAAATATAGCACTTATATGGTACACATCTAACAACAGGGCGTTGTAGAAGTACACGACTGCTGGCCAGTTAGTTCGATTCGACGTGGCTTCGACCCCTGTGCGATCACCAAGCGGCGAGAATAGTCAGACGGATTTTCTGGACAGCGAAGCTCTCGGGAAGGCGGTAGAATTGCCGCTTTACATAAATATGGGCGCGAGCCTCGGCTATGTTTAGAGCTCCCAGTAATTTGTTTCAGTCTTCGGTTGGCTCAGGGAAATTTGGCCGGGCAAGCAGTCTTCTGGATTCACACAGAGAAGCAATTATTTGGCCGGAGTTTCACATTACCTCCGAATTCATCTCAGGCAAGGTCAGTATTGATTCAGGAAGGCAAAAGACAATTTGATTAAAATATGTAAGCTACCAATGTCTCAGTGGTGAGATTCTAACTGGAGAAATGACGGTATCAAGGACTGTAAGTACGACGGAGAGCATTATCTAAGTTTCAAGCGATGAGAGTTCAGAGCCGGACCATTACCGATGCTTCTTGGGTGATCCACTAGTCTACTTCATCATCCGCTCTCATCTTCGGAGTCATCCGAAATTTCAATATAGGCAATGGTTTTCGACAACCCTGCATTACAGGATTTCAGCACGGGGCCGTGATGAGCATGTGGCGCCGAAACCTATGCACCTCGGCAATGTTGGTGATGGTGGCGGGCGGGTCAGGGCTGTCTCGATCCGATCCACAAACGTCCATCGCGTCAGGCTTCTTGTTCCCTTGCTTATTTTCGGCAGTGGGAGCGACGATATCGGAGGCGGCGGGGGCTGTAGAACCAGTCGGGGTCTTGTAAGCAACGCTGAGAATGCGCTTCTCTGTAACATTGCTTGTGAGTATCTCGATTGCAGAGGGGCGCTCTGAGAAGCATTAGTACAGATTACCAGATACGTAGAGGTGAAATCGACGCACCCATATTGTTGTCCAAATATGTGCGCGTGGTGTGAATCTGCGTTTCAACGCGCGTGCCGTCCGCGATGTCTTTGGAGACGCTATCCGTCTTTGAGCTATCGCGGTATGGGCGTCCATTTTCGTCAATAGCCGCAAGCCCAACAAGGGCGCGTTCACGTTCGACTTGACGGCGAAGGGCGGCGCGGTCGGCCGACGCACGAGCGGCGGAAGTGCGAGCGTTGGACTTGCGCGGGGAGACTGCCCTGGCCTTGCCCTTAGGGTTGGAGGACGAGCGAGTATTGACCATGTTTAGGGAAGAAACAAGTGAAGAGGGGAGGCGAGAAATGAGAGACGACTTCCTGGAGAGTCATTGTAGAATATTGACGGCTTTTAAAGGCGAGGGTTGGTGGAGCAAGTGGCCAATCGTACTGGCGCCATGAAGTTCAGACAAGGGAAGGAACCGCTAGTTTTCCGGAATGCTGACATAACAGAGCCAAACAGAGCCCTGACTTTCACTTCTCATCGCTAATGCCCAGCGCTCCGTCCGCGTCTGTGAATTTCCTCGCTTCTGCAATTTAGCTAGATCTCGTCGACGATCTGTGGATCCTCATACGGTAACCCAACGGAGTATCTCGGTGAGTTTGCCGTCAAATCTTCGTTTTCATCCCCCTTCGCATTCATTCACTTTTTCTACTTATCACTGACATTCATTCTAAATTTTCGTATTGTCTAATCTCTAATGGTAAATCCTGGAACGTTTATAGGTCTTCGGAAAGAGTTCTTGGACTCCCAGAAAGACATCTACGCTGCTGCCGTGAAGGGCAATCATGTCGCCGACACTGTAGCCGATATTCAAAGGCGCTACTTCAAACGCTTTCCAGTCACGCTTTCGCACACCGTCGAACCTACGAAGGAGTCTCTCGCCGCCATGGATGACGACGCCCCGGATGATGAAATGAAACCACCTGATCTGGAGGGTTTGGGGCCTGAAGCGAGTGCCCGCGCCGTTCGTGTGCACGAGCTCCGTATCGCTGAGCTTAAGATGAGGAAAGATGTGCGTAACATTTTGCTCAAGTAATTTTTCTTGGCTAACAGACATACTCATTAGCAAATTAAGAGGAGACTGCAATACCAGTATAACAAAATAGAAGGCCAGAAGACAAAGTTCCAACCAGGTTCAAACGATCCGATGGCGATATTAGCGGCTCAGCTTACCGGCAACACCCTTCAAAAACCTCGACAGAAGACTGCGTATAACATATGGGGCCCCGAAAACCGTTGTTTTGTCGATCCAATCTTCAACGAGCGCGTAAGGGAGGGGAACGTACCTGCAAGACAGCAAGCTGCTCTTCGCAGCTCCATCTACAAGGAGCTTTTCTCTGAGCTTCCGGACGAAGAACGAAAGGAATGGGCGGAATGCGCGGAGCGCGAGCATTCTGAAGCTCTCAAAAAGTTCAACAAGACCATGAAATCCACGCCGTCAACTGCGCCAGAAGACCAACAAAGGTCAGCACTGTGTATCTATTCCACATGGTGTCCGTTAACTCTCTTTTGCAAGCAGGATCATCGAATGCATGGGGCGATTTATGCAGCCAATCCTTGATCTCTTGGCAGATCATAGTGGATGGAAGTTCTCTTTGATAGCAGGAGGGCCCCAGCCGGCAGACGGAGGGCGCTTGCATATGACAAGGTGCGTATTCCTTGAGATGCATCAGTATAATAATTGACTCGGTTCCAGTGTCCACTCCGGAGCTACGAAGGGGTCGGTTCAAATGAACTTTGGCCGAGCCGAACGTGTAGCCTACAAAGACGTCATAATGCCCATTTATTCTCGTTTTCTAAGGAAATGCTATTGTAAGATGTCATTCTTGTCGTTCTTAAGGGCTTAGTTTGTTCTAATTTCGTTTTTCAGCTGTTCAAGAGTGCCGTGACAGGGCTCTGCCGGACCAGAGCAATTTTGTCGGGTTGGCAGCCGTCGCAAATGAGGAGGGGTTTGATGTTTTCTCCGTGGATGACACCTGGGAGGAAGAATTTGTCAAGGTGGCGAACCCCCGTTCAGGTACAGCAGTCGTCCCCGCTCCTCGTCGGGGCGAACCAAGGTCGGCGCTGAATGCCAAGCCAAAGGCGCCTGCGCTCAGAAAGGCGACTTTAGCTCCTACGATCACGCCGACAGTTCCTGCGATTAAATTTGGACCGCCAAAAGGCAAAAAAAGAATTTTAGCGGATGCCCCCATTTCTTCTTCCACACCGACAACGCAAGCTCTGCCTTCGAACCATGCATCGACTGCCCCTGAACCCGCAGCTCAAGCCTTTGATACTGAGCAATGTCGATCCCGCGGCCCCACTCCGCTCGTTTCAAGGCCGCCAACACCCATTTTGCTCACTGAACATCACGTATCGCCACCAGCCGCGGCGTCGGACGACGCAAGCAAACTTCCCGAAAAGGTTGTCGATGACAACTTATTATCCTCTTGCTCTTCCTCTGGAATGTTGATAGATGCACCGCTTGTAACGTCCGAATCCGCTCGCGCCGTCTCTGTACCAGCTATTCCAACCGCAGATACCTTGACGCCCAATATTCACCTCTCGATTACTTCTCAAGACGAGACATCTATCACTACCCCGCCCTCTGTCAGTTCAGCTCAGCTCAATGAGGGTGCCAGTTCACCGAACATGCATGCACTGTCAACAAATGCGCCGCCTGCACCGGATACCTTCCATCTTCCTACTCCCCCGGGATCAATCACAGTTCCGAACATTGATATAGGCGGGGTCAGTATATCTCAAAAGGAACATACAGTTTCTAAGCGCAAAGGACCTACCCTCGCAAACTCCACTGCAAAGCAACGTAAGGTATCCGCTCGATCCGCTTCCGGCTCCTCTGTAAATTCTGATCATTCGTCGTCGACTGGTCTTCCATCCGGCGCCCCTGCTTGGGTGACTAACGCTTTGAAGATGTTCACGTCTGCTGACCTCGGGCCGCAATGGGAACTTGTCACGTCGGCTTGGCTCAAGTTCGAGCAGGATGCGCAGTTTGACAGTAGCTCTAGGCTTGGTGCTCGGCACCGCCCTCAGATTGTTACAGACTGGATGAAGCGTGCAAGACTCTCATCGTACCGTCCTGAAATAGACGCCAAAGCGCTCGCTTCCGACTTTTCTGCTTGGTGGAAGAACCTGCAACCTGAATGGAGGGAGGTCAACAACTGCACTCACAGTGGTGATTGGGGTGTCATACGTTGCTCAGGCATCAATGGCCTTCTGAGTGTTATGGCTGCTTTGTTCTATTGGGGTGTTTCTGCGCAAGATGAACCTATGAAGGCCGCATGGCTTGAGGCTGTCGGTGACGTGTCATTTGTTTTCGAACAACTTGTCTAGATTCTATATCTATAATTGTCCCTCACCTCATTTGGATTTCTCTCGTACGCTCGTTAAATTTCGCAGTTACTTACTTTCTTTTAATTGCTTACTCTTACCTTCCTTCTTAATTACATTTATACCTCCTTTACAACATGTCAATAAGTAATAATTATCAATATAGCTTTGATGGTGGAAGAGTATTGCAATACGGTCACGTATAGCTGCTTTCTATGTGACCTGATGATTAAGCCGCATATCTCCGGCTGACGAAATACAAAATGAATTTATCTGGAAATGCCGCTTATGCCGCGCATGCCGCGCATGCCGTGTACCATTACATTGCTCAATCACTGGCCTGCAGATTCCAAGTGGGCAACTGCCCAGGATGCAGGCCACAATGTAAAGATGTGAATTGAATTTTGGTCCTTGGGCAACTGCCCAACAGCTTGGGTAGTTGCCCTTGTGGATACATGAACCCATTTGGGCAACTGCCCTTATATCATGTGTGAGGGGGGCAGTTATTGGTGCTTGAGGAGCCGCCTGACGGGCGGGAAGTGCCGCCGCCGGATGGCGGCACCCAGCACCCCATTGAATCGAATGAACAACGACTGTTCGACGATCCTGTAGAAGAGGGGAATGCCCTCATCGCTGCTATACCAAATGTGCGATCAATTTCTACCTTCCATAGTATTATGCATTACCTTGCCTTACAACATTATTTTTCAGGGGCATCCTGAACTGACAGAGCGCATAATGACGATGTCATCCTTTGTGTCGCAGTACAGGGAGTATGCATTATTTCAATAATCGCCATTTTATTGCATCTAAGCGTGTGTTTACAGTGTCTTGGAAAATGCAATTCATAGCGCAGCCGGATCCCAAACAATGACCAATGATCAAGCCCAAGAATTATACAACAAGTTAACTCATCTAGGATATAACTTCAGTGTGCGGACCCAAAGTATTACCTGAGTTACGGCATGCATCTAATATTGAATAACTAGGCGACCTCAGCGCCATACAATTACATAGAAGGCGCCCCCGCAGGCAGCCAAGGTGTCTCGCAGAGTACGAGTGTTACTTTCCCTCTACTGAACGATAGACTGAGTAAACTTGACAGGCATACTCCAGAATGCTCAGTGGTGCACGATCAGCGGGGGTGAATTCAACGTCCATTATTACAACAGGCCGTTGCACAATGACGAGCGCGAGCAATCTGTAAGCCAGCAGCTTTAAATTATCTCATTTCAAACTGCTAATACACACAATGTTTATCCACATCTACCAGGACAAGATATTGCGTCGCCTCAACGCTCTCATAGCTATTGTTTTATTCTGATCAGCAGGCCATGACAGTCACTGCTCAAGAACATGTCTTGAAGAGCAGTGGGATTGAAACATGCCTTGCCTGGTCCTTAATTGGGCCAGCCTCCCCAGGGAATGCAGTCATGCACCAAATTTGACACATCTATTGGATACAGCACTGACTCGTGCTCCTGCGTCAGCTTGAACGCCAGCTAATATGAATGAGAAAAGTGCAATTTATGACATATGATCGACGGGAGGCCTGATCATAGCTGTGTCATGGTTTTTGTTTTCGTTGCTTTTCGTCTGTTCTCTACATTACATCACATAGCTAATTAATACGTTTTATGCATTAGTTGGGAAAACATGCCAGCGTATATAAGCAAGGTATGTCACAATCTTCCCGCTATGAAAAATTTCAGCTGCAATTAGCGATACATTGCGGCGTGCATCGCTGGGGGTTATGATTGTTGGCGGCGACTGGCGCGGCTAGGTGGTGCAGTGCGGTGTGATGCAATAAGGATGTTGGTGTGGTGTGGAGGTGCCAGCAGCCAGGAAGAGCATGCGGGGAGGGAGGGAGGGAGGTGTGCGCGCCGAGCGCTGAGCAGTAGCTGAGGAAGTACGCATGGGCCCATGATGTTGCAAGCGCGGTGCGTCGGAGGTTATGGTTGTGATTACGGCCCACTTTGGCTGGCGCAGTGAAGACAAAAACATGAGGTGGGTGGGTATGGCGTGTGGTTATGCTGGGTGCGGCGGGTTACGCCCATCCGCGCACCTGCGCGTACATGTGGAATATTTGGGAAGGGGCAATAGAAAATGTGAGTGCACGAGCGTGCGTGTGCGTGCATGCATGTGCGTGCGTGCGTGCTTGTACGTGCACGCACCTCGCATGCACCGCACGCACTGCCACGCACAGGCCAATGTGCGTGTCATTGTCTAACTACACAACCAAAGCCCAGCTACTCACAGAACTTGATCAGTTGACTTCTAATAGTAGTTTTGAATACTTGTGCAGACTATCATATAATACTGGTTGAAAGGCGATGTCCAGCAATAAGATATAGAAGCCGTGACATTGTGTGACAAGAGTGGCAGTTTACGTATCATTATCATTGCGTCTCTATTCACTGTCCAGTGCGTCGAGCTTTCTTATCCTCTGGGGAGCCCTGATACTCCCAAAAACAATTTATTCCATTAGTACATAGTTTGTAGTATATATTGCTGTATAATGCATGTGGTTTTTGCGTGAGATGCAGATATTGCGCGCTCCTTTTCAGGAGAGTCAGGCTGGGAGTAATGTCTAA
>JAEKIV010000676.1:0-16936 GCA_016801325.1 Hypholoma fasciculare
CTGCTATCAAGGCTCATCTCGCCAAAACTTGGGGTCTTGGCCCTGCTCGTTCCGATGCTGTCCTTCTCCTAGCAACTACCGTAGAGCCACCTAAACGACTTGCATTGGAAGGAGAGGCAAAGGCGTGGTTAGATGGTGTCGTCGCTGTCTATGCGCAACGCGCTGGGATATCTCTTTCAGCACCTGGGCTCTTTCAGCACCTGGGGCTGGTGGCGCTGCAGGCGGCGGTGGCGGAGGAGCAGTCATCAACAGCGAAGAGTTCATCAAATTCCAAGCTGACCAGCACAAATTTGCTGCTCAACATGTCAAACTTTACATGCTCTACCTCGGCCACGACCCTCGCGCCGGATAAATTGCATTTGACCAAGAGAAAGCAAACAGCCTCGCCCTGCAAGCGAAGCTCGACAGCATCGCCCGAGAGCACGGTGACGCCTAGTTGATGGCATCCAACCCTGTTTCGATGTTCTTAAGGCTTGTCGTTTCGATTCGTCATGGAACTGGGCTTGCCAGGATGCCCTCATCATGTTCGATGACACCATCTTCGGCCGTTTGACCGCTGTCTATCTTGAAATCTCGCTGTATCGCTCTCCTCAACCACGCTGATCCAGATATGCTTTGCTACATGCAATGCAATATCGACCACTGCGAGGCCTCGAAGGGTGAAATGTATAAGTTGGCAAAGGAGTTTGGTCAGCAATTGATTGACAGCAGGCGCGAAGTCCTTGGGATGCCGCCAATGCACAAAGATGGTACCTCTTATTTAAAGAAACGACTTGTTTTTCCTTTGATATCTATTTTTAGTTACTTTCCTGACTGAGACTATCACTAATGGCTTGAGATCCTGCACTGGTACTCACTCATGTGTCAAAAATGTGGTTGCACAAGGGCACCTGGAACATGTCCTGTGGTTAGATGCATTTCAGTAGTACAATGTTAAATATTTGTGAGGCAAGCCTATTTTCAAACACATTTAAATTCAAAAAATTGAAGTCTAGAGCATTATAGCAGCAACTGTTATCCAATATAAGCTACTAATTAGAAAAGGGAATGTAAGTGGTTGCACTTTGGAAGGCATTCTGAACATCTTTCCCATAATTTCTAGTTGCACATTTTCCCTTTTTTTTTGCCTCCAAAACACTATCCCCATCAAGCTCTGAGGCACGATACATTGAAGCCTGATTGAAAAACACCAAGCTTACTCTGCCTTGATCATCTCCAGGTACAATTGGTGTTGAGTTTTCTGGAGTAGGTCGAACATTGCCTTCTGTAGTAATGAACTTGAAATCTGTATACAGTTATAAAGTGTATCAAATAATAACAGCAAAGGAAATGCTTACCTGTTATATCTACATTAAAATGATATAACAAGGCAGAGGGATAGGCAACCATAGTCCAGGGAGGTAGTTCAATGATTACTCCTGCCTCCCATAAAACTAGCCAGGATCTCTTGGAGTGATTGAAATGATAGCCTGGGTCAAAAAATTAGTACTTCACATAGGCTTGATAAATTTTGAAGGGCCTACCAGGAATCACATATATAGCCAGAATGCAAACCCCAACTATATTTTTGGAATCAGCATGAGGAAGGCAGTGGATGCGCCTTTGTCCAGGGAATAAGCCATTGATACAGAGGTTCCAGAAGAACCCAAAAAGAGGCTTAATTTTGTAAGTAGTCTCATGCCATGCTGCTGAATCAACAAAACGTTTGGCAACTCCTGGAAAAATCAACTCTACAATAGAGGAGGCGGTTTTTCTTAAACAATAAATGAAGATTCCTCAGGCACCAATTTTAGAAAAAGAACAGACACTTACATATATCTTTGGACAACAGGGTTTTCCAGGAAAGCCTCTACATTTGCTAGGTTGCTTTTATGCCAGCTTGTAAGGGCTGGCCACTAAAAGAGAAATCTGTCAAACACAGCCCAGTGCAGTAGACAGTAAGAGAAATGCCTCAGAGTACTGCCTGTGATGTCCAATAATACAAGGGAAGTGCGGCCCTCTCTCTCCACGAGCATGCTTTGACTTCAGTGCTCGGGAAGAAAGGGAGCTATCCAGCAGCTCCTTTACTGCGTCATGGAAGGGCGCCACCAGATCCCGCATCCACCCCAGCTCACTGGTGCGGTAGAAGAAAGTTCGGGAGTCAGAATCCACCAGAAAAGTCGGCCTTTCGCTTGCAGCAGGGATAAGCCTGAACAGTCCAGGTGCAGGGTATCAAAGAAAGGGGCTCACGGGTTGGCATAAACCGGGAAGAACTCCTCCAAAAAGCCCTGCATTGCTTTTTTGCCGTAGAGACGGCGGATTTCCGCCCGGGCCTTGGGGGGTGGGTTCCGCCCCTGCCAGCCAGTCGACACTCTGGACCCATTCTGCTCCACGGAGTAGGAACTCGTTTGGTAGAAGTCAGCTTTGGAGATCAGCTTTGCTTGGAGGCGCTGGGTATCCGCTAAGTAGCTGCTGCCCCCAGCCTCCTTGAGAGCTTTCCCGCCGCGAGGGCGAGAGGAAGTCTTCCCCCTGCGCTTGCCTTTCTTTTTTTTTTGAGGCAACGGAGGCAGAGAAGAGGCCTGGGAAGAAGATGCAGCGACGCCTCGCAGCGCCTCCCGGCCTGCGGCGGCGACGGCGCTGAGTAGGCAGGGTCAGGATCGCAGTTCGCAGAGAAATGCGCTGGACTCACGACCACCCCTCTCCGGACCCCTGGGGTAGCATGAACTTTCTCTTTTTAAAGGGCGGAGGCGCCGGTTCCTTTCTCCGGGGCGGGGCGGCGTGCGCAGGAGGGAGAACCCCTGCTGTTTGTTCGCAGCTGCCTACTGGCCCTTCGTCGAAGGCATCCAGAGACGCGGGGTCTCGACCTGGGCAGTCGGAGTCCAGGTCTACCCCGGCGGCCCTTGCTTCTTGAAGGTAAGTTTCGAGCGTGTCCGCTAAGCGACATTGGAACCGCTGCACCACCCTCCCGGCCTAGCCAGAGGAGTTTGACGGAGGTCAGCAAGTCGCGAGCAGAGAATTAAGGCGACTCACGGTGAGGTCGAGGTAGGTGCCGGGACCGAGCAGAAGCTTGCTGAAGACGGGCATGAAGAAAGGCGGGGGGGGCGAGCCGCGAGGGCGGCGGAGGAAGGAAGAGCGGGCAAGGGCGAGCCCGCGGGCATCGGGAGACGCGCGACGCACCGCTTGAGCGCTCAGCGCACGGACCATGTCGCGGGCGTGCACGCGGTACGCGACGCGCACGTGATACAATCACCGCGTCGCGTGAGTGCTGCACGGGGCCCGGGCCCCGGGCATGCATGTAAATTACGACACGCGCGTCGCGCCCCGCGTCTACGTTTAATGGCGTGAACATGTGACGGGTCTGAAAAGTACTTAAACCTCGCTCTTTGGCCAGGACTTGCACCGCGGGATTCCCGCGTTTGTTCTTCTCCGGCGCCGCCCTCAGCGAAGCCACTCACGAGCAGCTCGCAGCCTATCTCGTAATCGCCGCGCGGAGTACCGCCGCCCGCTGTCGCGGGCTACAGCTGCGCAGCGCAGCGCCCGGAAAAACTGCCCGCAGCCCGCTTCTTAATCGCCTCGCAAGAGTACGGCCGGCGGTTGTCGCGGGCTGCTGTCAATTTTATCCGCGCGCAGCGCAGCACAGGCGGGCGTCGCTTTCTGGCCGACAGTCCGGCGATTTCCGTGGGGCGTGGGCCCTGGGCTGGGGGTGTTACTCTCAGTGTCACCGTCAGCCCGTCGTGTCACGTCGTGCTTGCGTTGCGCCGCCCATCCACTCCACCACCATCTCGCGACCCCTCTCACTGCCAACTCGCCGGATGCCTTTGACTGCTTTCCGGCCAAACAACACCTAACCGCCTACCTGGTAAGTTCAGTAGCTTGTCGCTCAAAGGTCGCTGCTCATGCTTTGATAGCTCATCGACTTCGTTGATCAAACTTACGATCAAAGCCCTTGACTATCCGACGCTCCTTCAAAACGCAGACCTCCTTCACCTGCGATGCCTAGGCCCTAGGACGCCTCTAACCCCCATTTTGAGCCATCCCCTACTTTGGGCCAGTGAAGACCTGGGCCACGGTCGAGCGCAGCAAATGGGAACCAAGGGCGCCCTGCGGCGCTAGTAAGTTCATTCACTGCGACCTTGTGGATCAAACTAATGCATGAGCTAGTGCGATGCGCTCAGTGCACAGGGCGAGAGCTGTAACGCGGTTCAACGGAAGAAGTGCCCCCTTTCCCCCGCTTCTGGCACTCCGCTGGTCCCGCCGTTCGTTCCACGTTCGGGCTTCCGTTTCAACGACTACGAACAGCTAGTGCTTCGCTCGACCTCCCCTGCTGCGCGCGGTCAGCAGCAGCGGGTGGCCCCTAAGCAGATCCGCATCGGCTCCATCACGACCCTCTCTGCCCCCTGCTGCCCACGCAGTCAATCGACTAGGTGCGGCGCTTGCCTCCCATGGCACTACGGCAGGCGAGCCAGTCGCAGGCATCAAGGAGTGACGGAGCAGCGCAGAAACGGATCGCTCCGGGACTTCTCTATCAAAGAAGCACTCACAACTGACTCGGTAAGCGTTCGCTCTGGCTCTGCCACGCTGAGGCTAAACTCATCTGGCACTGAGGCAGACTCGGGCGTTTGAGGAGGTGCATGAGGCACTGAGCAAATCAGCACTCCAATGAACTCCTGAGCAAAGATATCACAACCCGGCTCGAACCGGATTTCAGGGAGAGGCGAGTCCAATCTGCGAGCCGCTTTGCCAACTCAGCGCTGAGCCCGAGACCGCGGTGCGCAGGCCTGTCAAAAATCCGAGAAGGAACTGAGCTGCGCTGACAAACCGCCTCTCCCTTTTAATACCGGCACGCGGCTTCTCGCCGCGACCCCTGCGCCGAGCGTCGTTCTGGCTCTCGAAAAGCGCATGCGCTGCCCAAAGCTCTCCGCTCTTCCGGAAGCACGCCGCCAATCATTCTGCAACGCACGCCTCTACTCACAATAAACCCGAGGACTTTAGCCATCCAGTTGGCCTCCTGCGCCCATTTCCTTTACCTGCTGCTGTCGTTTCGAACAGGCTGCACTTTCCGTCGCCCTCCAACCTTCCATGCATGCAAAGCATAGCAAAACCGCCTTTCGCCACTTTGTACTCCCCGGCCAGCATCCTGCTGCCCCCCTCGCGGAGGCGCGACTTCAAGATTCGGAACTTGCAGTTGGCCTAGAGCCCTGCGCTCGAACACTACAGGCACCCTCGGTCAAGTCGCAAAACTGCAACAACGCTTCAAAACCCCAAGCGTAGACCGTCTAGACGAAGCGCACCAACTGCGAAAGCATTCACTTTGGTTAAGCTGAGCAATGCAATGAAATTCAGCCCTGTGCTCCCTCCTGTCTTTTCGACTGCGTGATGGGCGGTATGAGAGGATAAAAAGTCGCTCGTACTACTTCTCAGCTCAGTTTCTACACACTCTGGTTCGGCAAGGCTGTCGTTTTTCTAAGTTGTAATTAGCTTGTTACTGCACAACTTTCTGATTGCAACGCAATCGCGATGACAAGGATTTGCTGACAAAAGCCGGACCCATGACCGCAGCGTTTGTCATTGTACGGCAGGGCGCCACGAACATTCTAGATTCATGCGCAACGCTTCTTTGTTTTCCATAGCATTCTGTTCGTTCGAAAAGCCAGTTCACGAAGCGTTGGTCGGCTTCTGAAGCCAGCTGTGCACTTCCTGCTAAACACAAGACAGTTGAGAGCAAATTAATTGATGCACTTCAATTAGTATCCAATCACCACTCAATTCTCTACAAGGCCACGCTGTTGCCGAGGGCCATGCTTGATTTGTCATTGTACGGCAGAGCGCCTCGAACGTGCTGCGCCGCACCGTTTCACAGCTTTGGCTTGGTTAGCCAATGCCTTTCCTATCGGTGCTTGACTTATTTCTAGCCCAACTGAGGACAGCAAAGCCCGGCATCGGAAATGAGGTTTTTTGAAAAACCAGCATGCACTGCATTGCTCCGGACAGAGCCCGGCTCTCACGCTCTGTTCGAAGGCAGTTCGGGGGGTGCCTCAGCAAATGAAGACTGCCAGTGCTCTCAGATCGCCAGCATGGCACCAGACGCCGACGCCGCAGCCACAAAGGTTCTGGCTTCCTTGCCGTCGCCAGATCGTACCGCTGCAGTGAGCTCAAGAAGCCCACCATCGGCCTTAGAGTCATACGAGCAAGCCCGCTTTTCAATCAGGCCTTCATCCCTTCTGAAGTCGCCCGCGGCGAGAAGAACGAGAAGGGTTAGTCCCCGCCCTCCCCCCTCTTTTTTTAAAAAACCCAATGACCTAACCACCGCTCACAACCCAGCTGCACTCAGGCGGGAATCAAGACATTGCTACCCATATGGCCGCTCACTGCTTCAGAGCACAGAGGCTCAGAATCCTGAGTCGCAGTTCCAGGAGAAGGGCAGATGCAGAAGAACAGTACTACCAGAAACAGCAGGAGGAGGCAAATGTCCTCCTGCATGCGGCGGACAAAGGCTGCGATTGGACGCAGCTCGACCCGAAGCTTGCCTTCACCCTTGCCCGCGCAGCACGGAGCACCGTGCTCGCGGAGGAAGAGGCCCTCGACAAGAGAATTGAGGAGTGTAGGCGCCGCCTTGCGACCCTCAGAGACTCCAGAGATGACGCCCGCGGCCGCCTGACCGAGGCGGATTTTCAGGTAGCTACTATTGCCTCTTTTCTGAGCAGAGCCGGGGTCCCCTTGGACTTCGGTGCAAAGGCACTGGAACCCTCCCCTTTCCTCCTGGCCGCCGACTATGGGGATCTCCCAGGGTCCCCAGCAGAGCCTTCCGAGGAGGAGTCTGACTAAGGAGCTGCATGAACTCTGTTGCATTTAAAATAAACTTACCCTGTACTTCGATCTGTATTTTGTAAATGTTCTTTCTAGCAATGCTTTCCACTCGCTCTTCTCCCTTCTAGTTCGGCTTGCTCCTTTGGCTTCCAGTTTGGTTTAGTGCATTACCTTTAATGCGAGCTGGACCCTTCATTCTGCCTGGCGTTCAAGTTCCCGAGCTGCACACCCCTACGCCGCATTGCTTTCATTAGGGTTTTTCCGCTCTAATAAAAGGAGTGTGCAGTCGACTGGAAGCTCTTTACCTCAACGCTGACTAGGAATGCCCCGCAATCTGCAAGGAGGTAGGCCACTTTGCTAGGCTGCTGCATCACTCAGCTCACCTTCCTCCGCCAAGGCCTTTTTGGAAGACAAGGACACTATGGGTCTTCCGAGACCCCCTCAGGCTTCCTTTGTGAGTGGCTAACTAGATCTCTTTTCTTATCAGATCTGATTTGAAATCAGCCCTCAACGGTAAGCCCGGATCGCCCTGTCAGCCCCGCCAATTTTTTTTCTTGAGCTCTTCTAGAGGAACAGCCTATCCCCAGTTCACCTAACTTTGGCATCAACGAAGGAGACCCAGGCAAGCTGTTTATTTTATTTTTTCATGCTTTATTTTTCATTTTTCAATCAAATCCAATTCTGCAATCGGACATCGCTCTCAGCAGGTAAGGCGCCTGTCAAACTTGACGTCATGAGCAGACAATCTGATCAACGGCTCTCCGCCGCCTTTTCCTGGATTTCCTTAGTGGGGCAGCAGGGCCCACTCCCCAGCCTGTACCCACAGCAGCCTTACCGAGAGGACCTGGGTGAGCTGCTGAACCCCACTGCTTTATCAAATCTAACTTTGTAAATGCCGCCCTCTCGGCAGCAGGTAGGGCTTTTTAAAACTCGACACCTTGAGCTGACAATCTGACCTGCTGCCGCCCTTTTTTAAGCCGTCCCAGCTGGTCTGGAGGTCCTCCTTTCGGGCTCATTATTAGACCTCCCACAACCGCCCAACATCTACTTTAGAGACAGAGTGGGTGAGTTGTCCGCTGATTTTGTTTCTGATCAAACTGCTCAAGTATCTGACTTCGAACTTAGATGCTGCTCTCTCAGGTGCCTTGCTTTTCTTACTTGATGAAGTGGGGCATTCAATGATCTGAACTACTGCCTTCGCGTCTGCTCTCCATATTTTTCTTGGCTTCCCCAGGAGAGCAAACGTACTCTCACCCCGAACTCTCTCTTCATCCTTTAGAAAACGAGAACCAGGACTGGGGTAAGCTACTTTTTAAGTTGATGGAGTGCTCTAAATCCCTGATTCCCTATTGCTTCCCTCACCCTCATTTTTTCTTAAGAATACCAGGCCTTGCCCGAGCCCTCAGCCCTACGTGAGCCTTTGAACAGGAGTAGCGTACAGGAGCAACGCTGACTCGGATTGTCAGCGACTTCTGTCACCTATTTGGTGCCGTATACCACAAACCTAACGCACAACCGTCCATCCGCAAATGAGGGTTTAAATGAGGCCCAAACTCTAGGGCCGCAGCCCATCCTCTTTGCGCCACAACAACCTTGGGCAGTGCCTCAACCGTTCCCCACCCAGTCCGTCAGTGCCTCCCAGCTGTCTGACGCTCCTCCCTCTAATTTTTCTGATTCGTCTTCAGGAAGACAGTGCTGACTACGTCACTGAGCAAGGCGATCAAGGCAGCAGAAAAGAGTCAGAATACACCGAGTTCTTCGCCTTAGCGCCTGAGTTAGCGCCGTCTACCTTTGGTTTGCAGCCGACTCAAGGGTTGGAGACTACTGAACAGTCAGCTGGATTAAGCGAAGAGGAGCGAAACGCCAAGGAAGAGCTCAAAGCTCTGATTTCCGAAACGTCAAAATACTTCAATGCGGTCGCCTATGCGAATGGCGAATTTTTCTTCCGTGAAAGTGATAAAACTTCCGCCACTGTTAGGGGCAAAGTACTAGACGCAGCAACAAAAATCATTGCTGACACAGGAGGTGGTTTTTTCAGCCATACCATCCCGTCTTTGAACTGAGACCTTTGCTTACAGGCAAAACCCTTACTGCCAAGGATCGTCGCAGTCTCATCAAAGGGGTGAGCGCGCGGCCTGCATTATTTCTCCTTTATTTCTGACTTCGAAAACTCCATCAGGTTCTCAAATCCCACGGTGCTCTACGGGGTAAGATACGGGACGCAAGCCGGGATGCTGTCAAAAAAGAGTACTTACTCCCCCTTCCGGGTGAAGGTCAGAATGAGACATCGATTAGGGTCCGGGGTTTGTTGTATGGTGAAGAGGGCTCTAAAACCCAACTATTCACCTACGACGCCGTGAGATCGCTTTGCTCACTTCACCATTCTTCAATAATTTACCCTGAGTATTTAGGGCTATCAGACAAAGTGGTCTAATCAGTGCTGCTTTAGCATTATTTCCCAATGTCTGTTCGAGCCTGCTCGCTCACTAGGTCGCCTGTACCCCGAAGTATTTGGCCCACCGTTAAAAAAAGAACTTATCGCCTTTGGGCACACTGTGGTGCAGTCCGCATTTTTTCTACTGCCGTCCCGAAGCTCATTGTGTGCGACATCATTTAGGCCCAGCTTTCCTTGCTTGAATGGCAGACGGGGGTGTATGTCAAGAGTCTGAAAGTACCCGTCATTTCCTACAAGCAAGGTTACGGCATAGTTTGGAAAGGAATGGAACAGGAGAAGGATGCCCTTTCGCGCGACTCTATGAGAACCCTGCAGCTTCAGCAGTGGGTCAAAATCATGTGAGTTGCTGAGTCTGCCTTTATCTCTTTTTTAATACCCATCCGCCCTATCAGGCAAGAAGCCCGAATCTTGACAAGTGGCTTTGAGGCGTTGCGTAGAGATCAGGGAGGGAGGGAGGGTGAGGCATCGACTAGCGGTGCTGTTGCTGGCCAGGCAGAAAACGCTTAGCCCTCGTCCAACGGTGGCTATCTCGACCTGGGATGTGTGGTGCATGCGCTGCCTCCTGGTTTTTCCTTCGTTTCTTCCTTTGTGTCCGGCATCTTTCTGTTTACTAGACGCCAGTATGCACTTTGTACAGAATAGTCATGCATTCAGTCCGCACTATAAGTATCAAATAGGCTTATGATACTGCTCCTCTTATTGGCATACTACCTAATCCTTGCCCAGCGACTGTTGATCGCCAATCGCAGCCATGGGCATCATGTCAATTAAGCGCCGCATTTGCACTGCGCAGTGGGTAGCCTGTTAGAATATTGGGAGCAATGCGCCGCTATTCACCATTTTCGCGACTCTTTTGATGCTTTCCTGATTCATTTTGACTTTCCCATTTGGTAGTATATTATGTTTTACAGTATACAAGTAGCTTATTCTGTTTTGTAGCTCTCACCCGATTGCCTCACGAGCTCACTGAGGCCAAACGGATTATTATTTCTTCTCGCTTTCGTATGTCCGATCTCGAGTGATCACGAGATTGCGAGATTGATTTTAACATAACCGCAGGCCTGGGCTGAGTGGAACTGGGCCGCGGTAGGCGGGCTATGCAAGGCTTAGGGCTCCGATGCTGCCTTAGCTGAGTCCAACGATGGCCTTGTTAGAATGCGCGCGAAGATTTTAATAGCAGGAAAAATTCTCGCCGGCCAAAACAAATGGCCCAGCGAGAACTCGAAAGGTCATTTATTTCGCAGAAACAGGGCTACGTAAATAAATAGGTGTGGGTGGGAGGGTTTTGCGAATACGCCTCTCCGTTGCGTGAGGTGGGAGAGAGGAAGAACGCTTGAGACGTTGTCTCGATCCCTAGCGAGGGAAGGCAAGCGTTCCCCAAAATAGATTGCGATCTATTTTCGACTACCGCACTCTCGTCGTCGTGCCATCCCGACGCCTAGCGAGGTGAAGGGGAACCACACGGGCATGCCAAGCGTGGCAGGTATTGCCAGGAGTCCGCGCGGTCGCCGGTCGTCCCTAATTTGCGCGTTTCTCGCGCGGTCTCGAATCACTCGTCGCCATTTATTGGACTTGTGTAAAATCCTTTTAAACCTGATTCAGGACGGCCGAAAAATGTTTCCGGATCTGGTGTAGGTTCGGAGCAAGCCCACGTGCTCCGGCCGCTTGCGGCGCCTTCGCAGAATGCGTCCTGCGGACAATGAAATATGCCCATAAACGGTTATGCTTACATACCAAACATCGCCGGCAGAAGGCGGCTTGGAACGAACCTAGATCTGTTGATGCACAGGACCGTCGACGGCATGCAGAGTCGACGTCCCTCACCCTCCTGCCCTTCCACGCTCCTACGCCTCTTTGTCAACCGGTGAGTCTTTCATGCAAACCACAAGCCTACGTATACGAACATCGACCATTCGCTGCGCGGGCTGCCCTTTCACACCCCCTCCGAATCCCGGCGCTCATGGCATCCCCATCCCATGCCCAAAGGTAAGCGTGTCGCCCATGCAGTGCTCATTGGAAGGGTTAGAAAGCCCTCAATTTTTGCTTTGCGGCGCGCGACCTGCGACAGCTTGATGCAGCTCCGGCGCCCGCCACGCGCATTCTGCGCGTTGGGCACTTCGCCGCACTCCCGCCCCGTCCGAGTCCATGCGTCTGGACGGATCCTCCGTCCAAAAAAACAACAAAATTCTCCCCCAACATCCACACAGGCCGCCTTCCTTGGACTTCATAGCTGAGCAAGGCATCTGGAACAGCGCGCTCATCTTGTTCTTCGCAAATACCAGTGCCCGTGCCGAAGCACAGCAAGCGAACAAGGCGGTTCAGGTCAACTCTCGCCAGATTCGCCAATTCCCCGCACGCCCTCGCCCTTAGACGCTACGCACGCGCGGGATCAGAAGCAAAGCCCCGCCATGCGTCTGTTCAATGCTTTGTTGGTACGTATGCGGTTCCTTCAACAGTTCCTTTTGCAGTCACTCACCTTGTTCGCACACGCATTTTTCCAGTAATTTATCTCTCTACTCGCTCTAGCACCGCTGCCTCTGCCTGCCTATGAGACGCACGTCTAGTGGCCGCCGTCGACGAAAAGGAGCTGCCGCTAAGCAGAAGGAACGGCCCAAAGCGCTCCCTGTCCCTCTCAACGCCGCCCGTCATTGGCTGAGAAGATGCATTGGGATGCATCCCATGCTGCTACCGCCTTGGTATTTGATCTGCTGTACTCCGTTGCAACCCGTCCCTCGATGTTCAGCCGCCAGCGACGGCGATGCATGCGCCGCCCTTCGCCTTCATTTCTCTCGGCCCTGAGATCGCATGCTATCGAGTAGATATTGACGAAGGAGTTCCACGCAACGATGCGGTACGCTTCAGCCTGCTTGAGCATATCTGTCAGATATTTATGACTTCGCTCACGTTAAGCGCCCGTGAGGGCTGTCTCCGATAGGTTCGCAGGACAGAACGAAACACCGAATTGTATTTTGTGCGTCCGCAGAGCTGTCGTTATAGGTATATAGGTGAGCTATGCAGGCTGCATAAATAAAGTATATCCTGATGTGAAATAATATAGATGGCTGACACTTTCTCGTCCTATCTCGATTTCCGCGCTGCAACGCGTAAAAATATGGGATGAATTCAAACTACAAGCTACTCTGATAGGTGTTTTGGCATGAATGAAGGCGAAACGAAGGCTCTTTCCAACTCCAGCGGTCGCCGCTAGGCTTGAGTTAGCGGGAGTGCCCGCAATCGGCTCAAATAAAATATATCTGAGAGCAGTAAGTGGGTACAGCATGCAACGACTGAGCAACGCACGCTCTGTTAGTCTTGATGCCATTTCCGAGCAGTTTCAACTATGCCGGTCATTCCAGCCACCCCGGTTTTATTTTATTCTACGATGTGCTTCCCCGACGTGGGTCAGTGTGTGCAGATTGCTCTAACCTGAGCATTTTATTTGGCATGAATTCAATTGCTAGCTAAATACAACGGAACTGAGCAAATACCACTTTGCAAATGCTGCAAGTACAGGCTATAGCCTTGCTGGCGTTGAGGGGCTGGAGAGCACTGGAGGTGTTAACCGGCCGAAAAACGCGGCGCGTTCGGCTATTGGAACTTATGTAATTTCATAAGGATCGGCGCTGTGCGCATATGCTTTAGGTCAGCGGCCGCGATCGGGGGCCGCTAAGCGGATTTTAAAGCTCATCCATCGCGCTGTACTCTCACTGCAATTCGCGTAGTTGCGGACTAATTTGCACCCATCTGCCCTCCTCGAGCCAGTCTTGAGTGCGAAGGACTTCCTGAAAAACCAACGGGGGAATGCTGCAGTGACGAGCAAGGGCAAGGCAGGGAGTCGAAAGCAAGCCCGTTGGGCTCACCTGCATGGCCGAGCCGAATGGCATCGCTTAAGCCGAGGCACTAGTAAAGTTGTGAAACTGAGTCTCTCAAGCCTGATCTACTCAAGGTCCAGAGAGTTTTGGAGACGGAATAAGTCGCCGCTGCGCTCAAGCCCGCTGGAGAGAACCAGTGCCGTCGAAGTCCTTATAACGCCTGACTGATTCAAAGCCACAGTCCGTCAATGCGAGAGTCTTTTTTCCAACGCTCTCCTTTTCTTCAGCGCACTAAACAGCGATGGCTCATTTAATTCCCTCGTGGGCGCACTCCAACTCCTCAAATGCCCTGCATAGCGGGGTTGTTCCAGGTATAAATGCTATTTCCTGTCCGCTTCCAGAGTTTTGAGCACCCCCCCGCATTGGCCTGCTAGCTGTGCATATCAGCTGCACCATCGCTATCAAACTCGCCGCTAGCTACTACGGCTCCCTTTTATCAAGCCAGCAAACCGCCCCAATGGTTTGCTCCATGAATTTTTTTGAATTGGCAGTGGCACCTTGCTACCTCATCAATCGCCAGGAAGGAGTCACTTCTATAATGGCAGACTCATTAATCTTTATCCTGCGCGAGCATATCCTGCAGCCCTCGATCCGACTTCGACCTCTTTTCAGAGATTCCATACAAGGTATTTCTCCTGCGGGAACAGCAATATCTCTTGCTACCACAAGGATTCCGGAATTTGGGGACAGCATGGAAAGCCCTCACACTGGTTATCAGGGCCTGTCAACCAACGTTGCTGGTTTTCCAACCATGCAGTGCGGAGGGGCAAAATTCGACCCAAACCAGGAAATAATGTCAATGGCCTCAGTGTCTTCTAACGGATCGACAAAATTAGCTGATTTTGCGCACATGTGGCAGACGCTTCTTCGACCTTCGCACCATTTCTTTCTAGTATTTCAAATAGACTACCTGCCGCCTTGGGATACGAGCATTGGGTTCCCATCTACGGCTGGCATCCCTTCAGCTTCCAGTCAAATCCATATGTAAGCGTTGGCTGCGGTTACTTGTTCATTGCCTCTTCACCCCGCTGTTCCCAGTAAAGTCTGACCCTTTTTTCATTACCAGGTCTACCACTCCCGAGTCAACGGCCCATTTTGCATCGACATTGAATGCTGTGGGCCTGAATAGCGGGGCCAACGCCCATCCTGAGTCCCCCACCTATGGCTCCAGATGGGCCGTGTCTCTCTTTGAACACCAACTTCAAGCTATCATAGGACTAAATCTTTCTTCCCAAGATATAAAAGACGCGGTGTCCGTCAAGGACAAGCCGCTTTTTCAAAACTATAAAAACTGGATTGCAATGGCTCGCCTGCTTGATCCCGAAGTAATTCACCTTCCAGGCCTTGCCGGTCAGACAACAGCGGTGAAAATTTCAACAGATGAAGCAACTGAGGTACTGCGCTACTTTAACTGGGCGCCAACCTCCTATTATAAGAAGCGAAGGCTATTTATCTGGGCCTATTCTGTGGCTTACATGGCATGGAATGGTCCGACTGGAAGTATGTCCTTGCATCTTTTTTATTTGTTTTTTTATTTGCCTTATTAACAAAAAAAAAAAACAGCTGCGATACATCATAGTTGGAAAGGAATTGTCTACCTTTGGGGCAGAGGCGGCGCGTTCGAACGGAATTGCCAGCCAGAAAGGCACTCAAATAATCCTGATGAAAGACATGCCTCAAAATTGACACAGGACACCATTGAAAAGAAGAAGTCAGATATCTCTAGGCACACCGTTGAAGGTTGAAGTCTGAAATGCTTTGTCTTTTCAAGGTCACTCTTCCGACTCAGCTGCATTACTCTCTACAACCCACTACCTTTATGGGACTATTATTCAACTCTTAGCTTTTCTAGCAGCCGCACTACTTACTCCTGCTTTGGTTCAAAAGATTCTGCATACTTTCACAGCATTCCTTGAATACCTCACTTTATTTGGCTCATACCTTAGTAACCTACTTCTTTAGTAACTTTATTGAACTGCTTATCAGTCATACGTATTTTGTCCTGGCATTGCAACTGAAAGATATGGACCCGTGGTCAGCAAATTCCTCGCACTCTCGGCAGCACTGTGCTTGCCGTCGAGTCTATTCCCATAGTAGGCCGCCGCGGCGTCGCGTCGTCATTCCTCGCAGTGACAGCGACGGCACTGGAGGGCCGGAAAGCATGGCCTGCTTGCCATAAATATTTCTGAGCATCACTGTCAGTCAGTCAAAGTAAAGTGGATGCATGCATATCTGCATTCATCCCCTGCCACTGAAAAAGGCTCGCCTACCAGCAGAAGTCAAATGAATGCCCCAATGCGGCATCAGCGGGAGGTGAAATACGCTGGCACGTTGCTGCCTTTTAACCTCGTGTCGATGGCGCGCAAAAATGCTGTTATCAATCCTTGATCAATCCGATGTCCATCAGAGAGGACTCATAGTGTCTAAGAAATGGCTTCGCGGTGCCGACCTTAGAAACGGGTTGGTTGTACGCTGCATCCTAGCTCTTTTTTCACTGCTGCATGCCTAGATGAGCACCGCACGGGGGCAAGGCGCCTGATCGCTCGAGAAAGCATCAGCGCACTGGCCTATTTACGAGTCCTATTTATAGGGCTCGTTTTCTTATCGCTAACTCCGTGTTACGCGGAATGCGTCGGTAACTCCTGAACCGACCCCTCTTCACCCGCACCATGTCTACCGCAAACTACGCGCCTTCCTATTCTTCATTTATCTCTACTCCCCTACTTTCCTCTCGCTGGCTCTCGCACGCCATGGTGCACTGTCCGCTTATCTGGACTACAAGGTGCACCTCGCCTCTCGGGTGCCGTATGTCCGCTGGTGATATTCTTGTCAGCGCGCCAGAGAAAAAAAAGCCAGACAAGCATCAGCCCTTGTCATATGCCTCGAAGCTCAGCACCCCCGAGCCACTGCGGCCGTGTTCAGCGTTTGTTAGTGGGATACTCACTCACGTCGGACATATGCCATCATGCTGACGTGGTTTGCAGGAGGTGGTAGTAGATCAGCAAGCGTCGGTGGGGAAACGGTGAGAGTACGACGTACAGCGGATGCTCGACGTCGCCGCGAGGGCCGCCAGCGATGCGACAAGATTCTGTGCGAGTTCAGTCGGTTCCTGGCGGACTGCGCACACTTTCTAGTTCGCGCCGGGAGAGGTTCTCAGCAGTAGGCGGATTGATCATCCTGGAGCATATGCCTTGCCCATCTGACTGTGGAGTTGCTTACTGGCCAGTTTTTTCAGTCGTTTCTGTGCTATATCTTCGCTCATTTCGTCACCAACCCATCCCCAGCTGGCTGTCGTGACACCCGCATTGGCCTCCTTCATACGGTCAGCTACTGGCTTGTCAGGAAATCCATGCTCGTGCTAGCTGGATGGGAGGCTTGCCAGTGCGAGTACGTCATTGAACACATCTCTGCTTGTGCGGCGCTGTTCTCAGCTCGCTAGGCAAATGGGTGAGCAGCAAATTTGTTGCCTCTCCCGCTCCTCACTGATCAGCGCGGCTGCAAACTTGCAGCCAACCAGTACCATTTCACGTCGACCGACCCCAACTTTGGCCCGGCATCTGCGTTTGAGTCACGCACAGCGCCGGCTCTAGCCCCTCCTCCCATCCGCTCTTGAATGCGACGGACACCCTGGTCATATGCAGTCACGGTTGTTTAGGCTCGCGTCGATGTACGACGCAAACGGCGAGCACTCAGGCGACGGCGGCTTCACGGAATGCGGCGCAATGGCGAGACGTGCGGGCGGTAATCACCTTCAGGTAACCCCTGGCAGTTCCTCCCGATACGGGTCAAAATGGAGCTGAGGAACTCTTATGAGCTGGAGGAT
>JAEKIV010000677.1:0-17894 GCA_016801325.1 Hypholoma fasciculare
TACTTACGGGGAGTAATGAAAACTTACGGGCACACGATTATAATTTACGGGGGCATGTTCATTATTTCTGGGGACAAAAAATGCATTCATAAAGTCTCGGGGACCAACTAAAACTTACGGGGAATTTTTCCTCACATGGACAGCCATACTGAAGGCGAGCATCTTGTCACTGTAGATCAAAATTCTGATACTTGGTGTCAGATTTCGACATCGAACCGCGCCCAGCGCAAACGGCCCCTGATATTCTCGGGTATAAGTCTGCATTATTTTGAGCACAATTTGAGTGCCTTATGTTTCTAGGTAGTAATGAACGCATGTCCTGCCTTAGTTTTGTTAAGTTTTCCAGCGCCACCGGCGTCTCCGTTTATCCCTACCCCAGCGGACTGTTTAATCGTCGCCGCTAACTTCCAAGTCACCGCCGAAGTAGGCCACACCCGCGATGATCTACCTGAATCTATTGATCAAAAATAGTCTCGGCAAGCTGTAATCCCACATAAATGTACATGTTGGGGCAAATAACTATTATTGAGCTTTGGCGCTGGCTAAAGGTCCTTGAATCTCGGCGGCATCCCTCCGTTGCGTAAAACTCCTTCCAATTTGGAGTTTTATGATGAAAGTTAACTAGCCCTAACGGGGGCTCCACTGGCACTAGGGGAAAAGTTTATCGAGCTATGTATCCATTAGTCAAAGCATTTCGTCTACCGAGGTTATTTACTTTATCTTTACGTTACTCAGTATTCTTACACCCGCAGTCCCAGCCCCTAGATAAATAGTTGATGCGAGAGCAGCGGCTACCAAATTCAAAAAAATGACGAGAAGCATACGCTAGTGTAATCAAGGGCGCTCCGGGAGTGCGGATTAGCTTACAATCCGTGTTCGTAATTATATGAAGTTGTTTGGCGAGACACTACTATTTAAAGGATGGTGTTGCTTCAACTGGTACAGCCTGAGACAACCCCGTCATGTCGTCTGCCCTGAACATTCCCCTTCCTGCCTTTGCCATTTCCGAATATGCAATTTACGTCGCCCTCAGCTTTTTTACGGCCATCTTATCTATCGACTGGGCGTTCTTCTCTCGGAAGGGACTTCCTCCAGGCCCTCAACGCCTACCAATTGTTGGAAATATCCTGCAAGTGCCCAAGTCCCAGGAGTGGTTTCACTGGGCCAAATTCTTGGATACATATGGTAAGCACAAGCCTCTGGATTGATGCTTCAACCTGATTTTCGTTTTTTTTTAAAATTTAACAAATGATTTCTGCTTAGGGCCAATAAGCTCTGTCACTTTGATGGGGCAGCCCATCATTATACTCAACGATCTAGAAAGCATGCTTGCTTTGATGGACAAGAAATCACGCGTCTACTCTGAACGGCCATTGGCTCCTCTTGCAGGAGAGCTGTGAGTTCTACTATGCATCACACATTTATCTCAGAAATAAATTTAGTGTCTGTGACATGTGTCAATTTGGTGTCAATATTAGAATAGGATGGAATCGCCAGATGATCCTCAGTCCCATGAATGACCACTTTTATACCATGCGAAAATTAGTCGCAAAACACATTGGAACAAAATCGTCACTTTCTACCGTAGCTCATGTACAGGAAAATTACATGCGACTGCTATTGGCCAGACTTTTGGAAAAACCATCTGAATACCTCGACAGTATAAGGCTGTACGTGCCCATTGACTTATTAAAAATCATAACGCCGTCTTGATTCAAAACATTTCCGCAGATTCCAGGGCGCCTTTTTCCTTAGAATTTCTCATGGCTATATAGTGGACACAACCCAGGCGGATCCACTTGTTTCTCTAATCGAAAAAGCTGCTCGCGAGTTTTATATTGCCACTCAGCCAGGTGCTTGGCTTGTTGATATTTTCCCGTCAAGTGCGTAGTGCAAATCACAAGGAACACGATTTACTGAAGTTCCATGAGCATGCAGTGCTCAATCTTCCAAGATGGTTTCCGGGGACCAAATTCAGGCAGGTTGGAGAGAAGTTTCGGAAGACCAATGAGGCACAGGCAGATATTCCGTACGAGTGGGTGAAGAAACAACTGGTCGGCTTTTGACACTCTTGAACTACCTAACTTAATTCTGATTGATGATTCGCCTGCTGGCGTAATGATATATAGGCCAACGGAATGGCTCTGCCGTCTTTTACATCTGGGATGCTGCAAGAAGACACGGGACGCGTCAATGAAGAGGCTATCAAATACGTCTCGAATACTCTTTATGGCGGAGGAACGGACACTGTAGGCCAGATAATATATCGATGTATCAATATATCACCACTCATCTTCTCGTCCTGCTAGATCAGCGTCACTATTGCGACTTTTTTCCTATCAATGACTATTTACCCCGAGGTCCAAAAAAAGGCTCAAGCAGAAATCGACGCCGCCGTCGGATTATCCAGACTCCCTAACTCTCAAGATCGTGATTCACTGCCTTATATCAATGCCCTCATGAAAGAATTGTTGCGGTGGCACGTCGCAGGGCCAATGGGCGCGTCTAATCAACGACTAAAAATTTCTTACCACACATTAATTCAATCCATTTTCTTAATTCAACAGGTATCCCTCATCGGTCATCAGAAGACGCAGTATATAACGGTCATTTTATTCCAAAAGGCGCAATCTTATTGAGCAATCTGTGGTATGTCGTGAGCGCTGGTTTCTTACCTGAAGAGTCCATCTAAATCCTGAGACAGGAAGGTATCTCAAGATTCGACCCGCTACGCCGACCCAGAAACTTTCAGACCCGAAAGATTTTTAGGTGATAACCCAGAGCTAGACCCTCATACTTGGGCCTTCGGATTTGGAAGGCGACGCTGTCCCGGCATCGAAATGGCGGATGCTAGCGTTTTCATTGCGGTTGCTATGATTCTCGCAGTTTTCAACGTTGAGCCTGTAATGAATTTGGAGACGGGGCTCTCGGAGATCCCAGTGCATGCATACGGAACTGGAACTGTGTGGTGAGCTGATTCTCATCCTACAATGTAGCGGTTTTGCTAATGGCACGATTGATCACGGAAGCTATCCCGAACCATTCAAATGCGACATCAAGGTGCGGTCAGTGTCAGCTGAAGCGCTCATACGTACCATCTGCAATGAGGATCAATTACCCAGTAGCCATATAGAAAACATTTCGTCTTACATTGAATAGACGCCCTTCATCGGCGTTTATAGTAGTTTGCCCCGTAGCTGAATAAATAGAGATATCTTTTGCATTCATTGATCCCTTCAAATTGGGCAGTGTGATTATGAATGTTTACCTGTTGTTTACCTGTTGAATTTGTGGTGAATAGTTGCCGTAGTGCGCGGATCGGCAAAACTCGGCAATCTTGTAGGTCCCTGTTGCGGCGTACCGCGCTGAAAGATCTAAATTCACACGGTTAGTGATGAGATAAAGAAGTCGGGCTCGTCGTGTGCTTGATATCATTAAACGGGGGTGCAGACCCGAACTTGACGCATGCAAATTGCCGAATCTGTAATCCACGGGTCAAAGTAAAAATCTGGAGTGAAGGCGGTAAATACTTGGAAAGCGCTTGGAAGTGAGCAACAAGTGATTGTGTTTCTGTTTGGGTCCAAACTGGCCACGACAACACTCTGATAACAATAAGTATAGACCGTGAAAGTTAACTCGCTGTTTCCGCCTTCAATCCCACATGACCGCAGAGCCTTTTTATAAGATATTCTCGAAGCGTATTACACACGTATGATACTCGTTATTGATTTTTGACAATTGGTGGATACACGGTCGACTAAACTTGGTCCATCGGAGCTAAATTTTTCGCATGTTACTTATAGATAGATAACAGGGGGCCAGTTAAACAATGTCGCTAACCGATACATATTCAAGATTTTGTTGTGCTTTCTTGCAGTTCGTATAAAGCTTCCCTGTCTTCGCTGCCGTCGACGAGGGCTTTGAAAACACCATTGGTTATCTGCAACAGGTCCTTGGGTGAATCAAATTCAACCTGAAATAGAGGTCAGCAGCATCTAATAAAGTTAAGAATGGGTGACAGTACAATATGTCCTTTATCGAGAACCATCTGCGCCAGTCTCTCAGAATCGATATACTTTATGGTAAACAGTCTAGCTCACAATTCTATCTGCATCCATGATCGTCTGGAGGCGATGGGCAACTGTAATGACAGTTATATCTGATCCGAGCTGAGTCCGAAGGGAGCGTTGTATGATTGCGTCAGTCTTATAATCTAGATGAAAACATTGTCAGAGCTTGTTGATTAGGTGAGTTCAGTCGTGATCACTTACCTATTGCAGACGTGGCTGATTGAAATATAGTAGTGAATTAGTATAACATCAATCGATCTAAGAAGATTCACTGGAATACTAACCTTCATCCAGAATGAGCAATTTGCTACCCCGCACCATTGCCCGAGCTAGAGCAATAATTTGCCTTTGACCAATGGAAAGATTTCCCCCGCCGCCTGCAATACTACTATCCAACGTGAGGTACGACTCCTCTGCTTCTTCCTGCAGAGAGAATAGACCAGCAGATCGAAGAGCATCGTTCAAGACTGCGTCGTCGTTTTCTTCGAATGGGTCCAGATTCTGACGTAAAGTTCCTGACCAATCCGCATTACATGAGCAAGGGGAAATTAGGCAGAAACAGGGAACACACCGCTAAGGAGTTCGGGCTTCGGGGGGTCAAAAACAGTGGTGAGTATTATTTCTAGAAGTAGAATAAAACCATGCTCACCGTTTGAGGAATAATGGTTATGTTGGATCTGAGTGCATCGAGGTTGATTGATTGTACAGGAATCCCATCGTAGAACACAGTGCCCTCCGTGAGAATACATCTCAACAATGCTAGTGTCAGAGAACTCTGTTGTTGGTTGACCATATAAGCTCAGGGTCATGGTGCATTGCTCAGTAACAGTACCTTTCCGCTGCCAGTGCGGCCGACTACAAAAATGTCAGCAAAAAATATGATTTACAAAGTAGACCTTCTTACCAACACCAATGTGTTCTCCAGATTTTATATGGAAGGACAGATTGTGTAAGACTTTGGGACCGGTCTGCAGCTGCTGATGAGCGACAAACAACCAAAAAATTCTTGATACACACTGCAGAATAACGAGCAGACAACTCCTCCACTCGTAAATCTCCACTTGTCGGCCAAGAAGCACGGGGCTTTCCACCTTCACTAGGTTTGGGTTCATGGTCGATATCGAGATATCCTTGGATACGTTCCAAACTACCCATAATCATCAGCTTTGCGAACTATTCACCAACAGGGAAAAATCACACCTATTAGACTCGACCTCGAATGTATTGTAGATGCGAATCAGGTAGAATATCATTCCGCAGAAACCAACGGCCATGTTCAAGGAGAATCCCGTGGCAGCCGCACCGGTGGTCTGGATATATATTTGATAGAAAGCAAGCAATGCGACGAAGATAGCGCCGAGGAGATCCATACGGAGTCCGATCCAACGATTCAGATTCCAAGATGTGCGCGCAATGCGACTGTAATGGTCTATACGCTTGAGAGATTCTTCTCGGAATGCGTGCTGAGCTCCGTATGCTCTGATAGACACTTGTAAAACCCATATTCAGAGAATGGCATGGAATATGGGCGAAGGACAGATATACCTAGACCATGCATCGCAGCATTGAAATGAGAGAGGAGAGGAGACCGAGCATTGCTGAAGAAAAGTCATTATGTCAGACGAAAAACATGTAATGCGGACACGGCCTACCTCATCTCTCGCTTGATTGACAACTGTGCTCTCAGGTACCAGTTTCCCATCAGAGCTCCGGCAATACCAACGGCAAGGCCCGGGAAAATGAAGATCGGTGTGAACAGGACGATCGCGCCTAGATTCACGAGACAACTCATGACCAGATTGATAACTAACATCAGGTGCGAGGGCACTACGCCATCGATAGCTCGGATGTCTTGTGTGCATCGAGCAATGATACGGCCAGTTGGTGTTTCGTCCAACCATCTATAAGCATAATAGATCAATCTTAGAAGCTCCAATAACGAATGTTCACAAACCTGAATGTACTCCCAAATACTGAATCAATCAATTTAGCGTGAATCGTCCGCGACGCGCGGAGCATACGGCGAGTATAAAACAATTGTAGAGAGGCAGAGATGGTAATATGGGCGACTATAATTGAGGCAAAGATAGAGAGATAGCTGAAAAAAAAGTTAACAAAATGTAAATGGAGAGCAGATGATCGAATCTCACAAATAAAGGCGCACTTCCGATGGCGAATGAGTTTCATACTGAGTACCCCATACGCCAAGGAACCATGTTTGAGCCGTATAGATACACGTAGACACCGCTGCACCTCCAATCAGCACGGTAAAGAAGAGGAGAGGATAATTTCCTCCTAGAGCAGTCACAAGGAGCTTGATGGAATTCCAAGTAACATGACCCTGGACGATTTCCTCGGCCACTACAAGCTTTCCATCTGCCGCTGCCTTTGGTGCAGGCTCTGTATCTGTCTCAGAGTCTTTCTTGTTCTCTTCCTCTTCTAATGCCTTCTTTTCTTCTTCGACTTCAGACGCAAGACGGGGATTACTCTTGAGGAGGCCGGATATATCCGTCCCTTGCATCTGGACGCGGCCGTCTACGCCGAGGGAGACCACGAAGCCTGCAACTGAGCCCACGAGAGCAATGTTATGCGTCTGGTTTTCTCTTATCAGTCACAAGCAGCGAAGACTAGTATTAATGGGTAGCTTACGACGAGGATAATAGTCCTCCCTTTCACCAGGTCTCCGCGGAAGCATTTATTCACAATCCAGACAGAACTAAATGAGCCAATCAGCATTGTATGGTTTAAGCGAGATTGAGGAGGTGCTCACGTATGGACATCCAAAGCCGCAAGAACATCATCAAGCAAGATAATCTGCGCATCGGAATAGATTGCTCTCGCAAGGGTGACGCGCGCCTAATTTTGCATTAGTATGGGAAACTTTTCTAGTTAAATATGGAATCACTTTCTGTCCACCGCTGTGAAGAGCAATTGAAAGTCTGAAGTTGAAGGAAAAATATGATATCTTACCTTAAAGTCAACCCCCTCTCGCCAACCTCCGTTTGGTCGCCCGCGTCGAAGAGCTCTAGATCGCGTTCCAATGCACATTGATGAATTACTGTGCAAAGGTAGTCATTAGTCGAGTCTAATGCCGGGGAGGATCATTGACATTACCTTTCTTGTACCTCTCTTCATCATACGCAGAACCAAACAGGATATTTTCTCGAATTGTGGCACTTTGAACCCAAGATTCTTGTGCGGCGTATGCAATGTTCCCTCCACGAGGGAGGTTGAACCATGAATCTACCTGCGATGGGACAGAGTGCATTTCGCCTGGGCCTCTGTTAAACCTATACGATCACGCTGGAATATATACACCTACCTAGTAACGCCATCAATAGGGAGGTTTTCCCAGAGCCGCTTAGATGAGGTTTAACAGTTCGCTATATCCATGAAGAAAGAGAATAGCTCACGTAGGCCCGACGATCATGTTGATGCAATTTCGTTTGAAAAGCAATTCACCTTCGATATGCAATCGGAAATGTCTGCTTGTTGGGGTTAGTGACCCATCCGTCTCTTGCGCCGACCACACGAATGTGGCATTTCTAAATCCGATGTCATTATTTTGTGCACTATCTTCCCTCGGTGAAAGGGCATCTAGCGGGCTTTCTTGTTTGCTCTTGCTTGTAAAACGATCAAGGAGTTCGGTCTCATTCAAGAAATTGGTAAAGCGATCGAGAGATACTTTCGCTATTTCAAAGTTGGGTGAGCCACGTATTTCGCGGAGGATCATGACGTTACCGACTTTGGACTATCATCCCAGCTTGCCACGAAATTTGGGCGATCTGGTTTCTCAGAATGTTGAAGACGGTTATGCTAGAGAAAATCTTGGAAGCTAGAAAACGGTATTAATGAGTTTATTTTATAAAATAGAGGTAAGAAAATGCAACAAACCACTTAATTCTTCCTTCATAATCACAGTATACGTCGCATATGTTGCGAACATGGCCAACGTGGGAATGACGTTGCTATTGGCATTTTAGAATCCAAGTTGGGACAAAGACGCCAATGAAATGATATGCTTACCTGACTACGTTAGTCGTAACGTTGAGAACCTGACAATAATGGTCTTCGTCATCTCCGCGTATTTCATGTAGATAAACCATTCGAAAATCAACGTACACTTGTTTTCCAAATCCAACGAAGCTCCTCCTCGCGCTTTTCTTCGACCTTTTTTGACATGTTGGTCTCCCACCCGAAAAGCTTGACCATTCGAATGACGCCTATGGCTATCAGTAGAAAATGTTCAGATGCAACATAGCTCGCCACATATCGAGAAGGACAATACCTTCCGAGATGGTTTGAACACGGGCGTCAGTCTAGAATACTTATTTCAGAAAATATACAAGGCATAATTGTGTTGATCGTCACCTTCTTCATCTTGACAGTCTGCACATCCTGTATCTTCTTGGCCAAGAAGCCTGCAATAGGTCCTAGACCGATTGTTACAAACAGGCTGACAAAAGCACTACAAGACCGTTAGGATCGAAGAAAAGGGAATGACGGTGAACATGAATCATACCTCCATCCAAGCACTTTTCCGAGGAAAATTAGGGATAAGCATATCTGCAGAGGAACGTATATCACTGAAGAAAAAGGTCAAGAACCACTCCTGCATAGATATGATATAATATATACCAAAAGTCAGGAAGTCAGTGCCATCCACGATGGTGCCCAGGTCGCTCGTGACCAATACGTTGATTCGACCCAGAAGATTCCCAGTATCGCCTCCTGATTTCTTCACTTCTTCAGGTGAGTCCGCCTTCGCTTTACCTTTGTCTGAAGCCTTCGAATTCGCTCGACTAGATTCCCCTGGAGAGGCTACCTCTGTTGATGAACTTTGCGAGCCGTCATTGTCCGAAGTGTTGTCCTCGGTGGCGCTTTCGGCTGCGGTGGAGGATTCCTCGTCGGCTTCTCCTTCTGCTATCGATGGCGCGGAGGGAGTAGGTGGCTGAGAGGCGGTTTTACCACTTGGTGTTTCTGCCTTCATTCTGATTCGAAGGCTGTGTTCGAACACCAATTGCGTGAGTAGTGCCTGAGCTCTGACCAATATAACTGTCTGAAGGTAAAGTTCCCAATGTTGTACAATAGATCTCGAAAGGGCTCCGGTGAAGAATAGAATCACCCAGAACCAGGGCTTAACGGTCGCATATTCTCCGTGAGTTTCCAGATAACTTCAAAATACCGCGGTTGAGTGACAAAACTAGGTTAGCGTTATACAGATTGAAACTTACCGTAGAATATTGATTATGCTGATCGGAGCTGCAAAGGTGCTGGCGCTAGTCGCTATAAGACAAACTGCGATCATGAAGAACTCTTTCCCTGTAGAATCGGCTTCGTTCAGGAGTTTTCAAGCCGCATAAGACGAAACTCTCACTAAAGGTGTACATGAGTCCCCAGAACAAATGCCGTCGTTTACCGGTCACAAATGGGTCGAGATGCTGAAGTCGGCACCTTATAAGCATGGTGTAGTATACGCTATGGGTAATCACGAACCGGGAAAGCTTGTTTTGTGACGTATGAAGCGTAGTCGACGTCCAAAAGCGGGGGAAGCTGATCAAAATTCAGGTGCGAAACTTTGTTTGCCGCCACAACGACTGGATCGATGTATACGAAGAGTGCTTTCGAGATCCATGGATCAACCAGTTCACGGCCTGGAATAGACATGGGATGCTAATTAGTGAAGCGCTTGCATCAGAAAAGGATTTTCAACAATAGAATCAGAGGCGCCCTACCTCTGGGTCGGCTGGAACGTAGGCATTTGGAGTAAACAGAGGAACGAGGATAGCGGTGACTGCAAGGATAGAGATTTTTGCCCAGAGGTAATTGCCTTCCGCTGCGTCCACTGGTTCGAGGAAATAGGTGGCTAATGGCCAGATGTCGCGGTATGCATAGATTGCAAGAGTCAACAAGAGGAGTAGAGTGTTGTGGGTCCTTGCTCTATCGCTCAAAAGTCTTGAAAATAGTGAGATACCTGCTAATACAGATGAAAAAGTCTACTTCGAGGTTAGCCGGCCCTGATAAGAGTTCAGCGAATACTCACAAATGTCATGGCCGTAGGCTGTACGCAAAAGTTATAGACAGGAGTATGCTGGCAGTGCTGCTGGGGAGCGGCGAGCGAAAGGTACAAGAGGCTCAAACTGCCAACCAATCGCGCCATCATGAAGCCGTAGACGACATATCCTCCATAGCTGCGAACATGGAGTCTAAGACCTTCCACCAGACCAATATTCGGATCCGGTGTTGGGTTGTTGGCTCTCCTGGCTGCGATACGTACAGCTTGTGAAATTCCTGCAACGGTCTGCCACAGGGCTGAGACGTATGCAAATACCACAGGCAAAATGAGCAAATCGTTAGCTACAATCTGAGCTCTGAAGTCGGTTGTTGACCGGTTATTATAGCTCGGAGGTCCCTGAAAACTTTTCGGAGACTTACAGAACGAAAGGATTCCAAGCTTCCTGTAGCAGAAACTGTCCCATCTGACCCCACGGGCGAAAAGGAGCGTCCATATTGCCCAGGGACTTCCTGTGTTGTAGCTAGAATCAACGATGAGAATTATTTGACAACCATCGTTTGGCATCGTGCTTTACGAGGCTTTACGGTGGGAAAAGTTGGGGAAAAGTGTTATCGAGTCAATTAACCTTCCTTTATAGACGCCGGTGCCACAATGTGCGGGGCCGGTGATTCCGCACACGCGTGGTACTGACTGCTCAGCAAATTCATTTACATATTTCCTGGTGACTTTGCTGGGATCATCGCATCTTCTGTTCAGTCTTTCAAATGTTTTTCTAGAAAAAATTCTGGGTTCCGAGCATCGACGTCAGACCAAATGAGGGACTGAATGTACGGGCCCATCAAATCATTTTATTCTACACCGCTGTTGAGCTCGTTCATCATGCACCGGCCACTGAGGACAAATAGAAAGTGTATAGTGTACTTGTGCGGTTTCAACCATAACTTTACAAGAAAAAACAGATGAGATATAATTCTACTGGCCATAGCAAAAAATCACAATGCGGCCGCTTTACATCCGCTGTCTGATCAGGCTGGAAAATCACCAAACTCCCAATTAAAGCATTCCTTTTGCAAATGACAAGAAGTAAAATCAGGAAGGACATCTTCAAAGCTTCGAAGATATTGATACTCACCACACAATCAGTTTGAGCCACCGCCTCGGGAACCTCCCTTCCTATTTCAACACTTGGAGGCCACGGTATGGCCAATAGCCTCTCAATAACGTTAACGATACCATGCGTGCGTATATCGACCGACCACGAAGAATTGGACACTGTATCATATACAATGGATTTGCCTAAATGGCATCTAGAACCGGGTTGTTGTCAGGGATCGGAATGTTTATGGATAAGAGAGAGGTTTACTGACGCTGTTTCCATTGCATAGCCCCCCCAAGCACAAGACGATAAGACGCCGTTGCATGTACCCATCGCGATAGGATCCGCTGTGTGATAAATATGTGTAACATGATGGGTAGAAGGCTAGTGAACGGTTCAGCTAGGCGTGTCGTATTCACAGGAAATAGTGGCCCACTGGTGACGGAAGATGGAGACGAGTAGCGGCGAGTCGTTCGCCAGGCGATTCAAAAGTGACAACTGGAAGTCCGAAAGTTATGCCAACGAGACTTGCCAAAGCACCTCCAAGGGAGTGTCCGATTACCCAAATATTAGAGTGAGGACTAGATACCATTAGCTATTAAACCACGGCACGGGGTTGAGTGACTTACTACATATAAGTAATGTTGTTGTACAGGTTCTACGAAAGAAGCGTGAGGATAAATGCAGAAGAAAAGCAAGCGAGGTGCTCACCGTTCCTATAGGATAGAAAAGGCTCTCCGAAATCAGTGCCTCCTCCAAGCAAGTCTGGTCGCATTTCCAGCCGCTCTTGTAGCAACCACACACTGTCGTCCACGTCCGATCAACATGCGCACAGCAGCAGCTGAACAACAGGTTGTCGTTCAACTTGTCCTTCTTCGCCGTCACGCCGCCCGAGCCGAACATCCCCGCCGATGTGCCCTTGATGGAGACGACGACGGTCGAATTATCTGGCGTTGCGAACACATGCCCCCGGAATCCGTCCGCGTCCGGATCCCACCCAAACGGATACGACTGTACAAATTATCAGCCATCGGCGCGCATCGCGCAGCAGGATAGCACGCACGACATTCCAACGCCCTTCGAGGTCGTACCATGCGGGGTCGTCCGGCTCCACGTACGCGTTGTTCGTCATCTTCGCGAGCTCAAGCAGCGTCTCACGCGCCTCGACGTCGGGGCCCTCGATCTCGTCTGGAAACCAATCTAGCCGCTCGTTCTCGCTGAACCGCAATGATCGCAGCCGCGCCTGCGTATGCGCAGCAGGCGACGACGGCCGGTACACCGTCGCTCCACGCGAGCGAACGCCATAGACTGCCTTGGTGCTAGCCGTAGGATCGTTAGAGGCGGCCAGTGCGCTCAGTGCATGAGGCGATACGTCCGAGAAGATAACATGCACCGAGTCAGACGAGACTGCATGCACTTGTCGCAGCTCGAACTGTAGAAGAGGGGGTTCGGTTGTCGGTTGTTGTGGTTTGTGATCTTGGCTTCTAGATAACCAGATCCACAGAGGGACGAGAAAGCTCGCGGCTGATGTCAGTAGCATGAAGCATCGACAAGAGCTGGTGGTGGTTGCAACTTGCCATCAAAGCGCCTCGTCAGCCAAGACATGCATATCAGCAGCGTCCGGAGTGCAACGGCCCGGTAGCTCAAGCACTCTGTAGTTGCTTTGGAGTTAAATATGTCAAAAAGATGTATGTGTAACTGGGAATAACTATAGAACATATATGAGTAACGGTCGTGCATCTACTATGTAACAATGATTTTCTAGCGCTGCGTTTCAGAGGAGAGAAATAAGGGGGGAACAAGTAGCGTAGTCTACTGAAAATGCATCACTGACGGGACATCATGGAATTAGGGGAAGCGGATTAAGATGCAATGAAGCAGATAGTATGGTATACGTATATTGATTTACATTCCAAGATCGAGAGTCTCCATAGCCAATCCAAGAGGATCGGACGGGGTGAGAAGGGCCGATTCAGCGACGCCACTGACATTAGCGCCGAAGAAGACCTCGGGGCTAGTGCAGGCTGCAATAGCACGGCGCATGTGCGACGTGAGGAACGAGAGGCCAACTTGGTATGCAGCTAAATCAGAGTTTAGCATCAGGGTCTAGATGAATCAAAAATGGGGCTATGACGCACAGTTCATCCAGCCAAATCCTTCTCGAGGCACCATCTTGAAGTCGATTCCTTGATTGCCGTATTCGGCATCCACAAGATGAGAGAGCTTCACAGCGTCAAACTAGTTTTGAAAAGATTAGCTAGGTGACCGATTTGCAGATATGCTGACGCCAACCTTCTCAGGAACAACGCCGTTGAAGTCAACGAAAGCAGTAGTCATCCTATAAAAATGGTCAGGAGGGGATTACGCTGAATATGGGCTAGACAAACATGTAAAGGAAACGATAAGCAAGTCGTTGGGCCTCTTCGAGGTAGCCATAACGTTCTAGTCCGACCCAGGTCATAATTTGATGCGGTGGCCTGTCATTATTTTATAAGAATTCATCCAGATAAACCAAAGGCATATTTATACATACCAAGCGTATCTAAACGCATTCACAATCAGTAAGCTTTGACAACAAGTCTATAAAGAAACTTACGGGTAATCCCACTGTCGATTCGGGCGATCCAACGAAATCTTACCACGCGACTCTTCAGTGCCAGACACAAGTCCTCCGAGCACTTCGAACTTCTTCAAGGAGCGGGAGCTAAAACAAGAACAACACGTCAACATCCTGACACAGCACGCGCCAATGGCATCACTTACACAAGCTTCCAGCACTGATCCTCGCTTGCACACCCAGCCCAGAGCGCCCAGAAAGCCGTGACACTCTCGTAGAGGATCTGCTTCTCCGCGACGGTGTCGTAGTCAAAGTATAGGCCCTTACTCTCATTCCACAGGTACTTGTCAATCATCTGCTTGCGGAACTCGGCGCGCTCGAACCACTCCTCGCTCGTCTGCATGCGGCTCTTCGAGCTCTCGCGGTGCGGGTTCGCATACGACGCGACGGACGGTGGGAACGGCGCGAGTGGGAAGTCCTCCTCAAGGTCGAGCTCGTCGTCGAAGACTTCGCGGATCGCCGTACCGATGTCGACCTCGTACTTATACAACAGACACTGCAGGTCGATAGTGCCCAGGTTAGCACACCGCTTCTCGAACCGGTACGTCGTGTCGTGCCCCGACTCGCGCACAGAGCGATCGTGCAAGAAGTATTCATCCAATTCGGGTTCCTTCAAAATGCCGTCGTTGTATTTCTCGCTGAACTCGAGCACAGACAGGCCATGCTTTGCCGCGTATGGCTCCAAGATGTGTGTGAAATGGGTGGCCTCGGTTTCAGGCGGGATACCCAGGCCATCTGGTCGGTAACGCGAGAGGCCGGTCTTAGGATCCATCCGAGGCTCAGCAACCCAGATAGTGTGGTACTCCTTGATAGCTGCCCGGATGGCGCGCCTCAGCCAATCACGGTTCCCATCGACATCCGACCGGTCAAGTTGGTTATAAATCTGCAGTGCCATGTCTGTGAGGAATGGTGGCTGCGTCCGACAGAGATAGTAGCTGCGACTGCCGTTTAAGATCTTCCCATAGTGCTTGATCTCGAAAATGAAATGCTCCACCATGCCTTTCGCCATGCTGACTTGACCATCGACAAGCAAACCCAGAGAAATGAAATAAGAATCCCAATTGTACAGCTAAAAAGTGGTGTTGTTAACGGCCGGAAGTAAGCTGGAGAGAGAGTACTTGCCTCATTAAAGCGAGCCCCGGGTACAATGAACGGGATACCTTTCAGGGTCTTCCCACCGGCGTTATCGTCCACTTCATTCATCGCCAGCGCTAGAAGCCCAGGTTTGGAGTTCAGGCTTTTGACAAATACCGGATCATCAGGCTTCTCGGGCAACACTTGCACGTCCAGGTTCATGTGGGGTTTCTCCTTCGCTACCCTCCGGTAGTATTCAGCCATGGCCGGTTCGCCGTATGGGACATAAATGCGGGGATTGACGCGTCCAGTTCTGTTTTTAGGGTCGGCTGTAATGATTTCAAGACCATCCCCATCAATGCGGCGGGTGAGGGAGTGCCAAAAGGAATTCTTTATCATCCGCGACAGTCGGTCCACTGGGTTTTCCGTAAGACGCGCTTCGTCGAGGACAATGCGCTTCCTGTTGTGATCGCGTGCCAGCGCAAGTTCTTGCAGAAGATTCGACAACATATAAGTACCCTGTCATGACGTAAATCAGTCAGGGAATAGGGGCGCTAGGCGCTAACCACGTACTCTAATATCGAAAGACTTGAACCCGTTGCTCGTCGCAGTGCCCAGCGCCATCATCTTGGGGCCAGCGTCGGTGATGCTGATTTGGAAGTCGCCGTCGGTGTCTTCCTGCTCCAGAACGACGCGAATGGTCTCCTCGACGTCGATGAGAAAGCGCCGGGGTGGTCCAGACACGGTCTTCTCGTCATGAGACAAGCGGCGAGGGCGTAAATGCCAGTCTTCTTGAAAGGCGGGAATCTTCTTGGGGTTGTAGCCATGCAGTTGGGACTGGGACTTACATTAGCACATTACAGCGCCGAGGACAGAGAGGACATTACATGGCTGTATGTTCGAGAACGAGCATACGCTTCGCCACCTCCATAATACGACGCAGCGTCGGTGCCGGCTCTTTGTGAGAGTATATCCTCTGCGGTGGCGACCCCAGGTGGGTGAGTGAATGCTGGTGCCATAGTTGTGGAGTGAAGCTATGGGTTTGAATGTTTGGGGTTGGTAGTTCGAGGGCAAGGAGGTGTTGTGGGGTTTAGATCAGCTTTAAATAAGGGTCGGCAAGGATCTTCTTCGGCTATAGATCCCAGTCATAAATGAGATCGTCTTTTCAGAAATTGAGCAGAAATACCTTCGGTTCGTATCTCCGCACGTGTTGGCGACGGCTCGACAAAGATTACTTGAAAAATGGGCTGAAATGGATTGAAACTAAGGTGATGGTACGTATGCTTTTCCTTCTTCAAAAACTTCAATTGCCCATTGCGATGACGATGTGGGGAACGATGTATGTACCTGCTTGGCACAGAACTAATGGGGGTTTGTCTGGAGGCGTTGACACGGATGGCGGGCAAGTTCACCGCACACGCTTCTTTCTGTTGAATTCAATTGCGACGACAGTGCGGGGGGCAATGAATGTACCTGTCTGCTCGGCCGATAACCAGTAAAGGTAAATCTGAATCCCTCGAGTCATCAGCATCCTGATCTCACTTGCACTGCCATTAACGCACCTCCCACGGTACGTGTATTCAATCTAGAGACGTGTATTCGATTCGATTGGAATCGGGAAGGATGTGAGGGGAAACCAGGTGGCCGACCGGTGGAGGGTAAGGAAGAAAGATAATAGGCCTGACCAGATTAAATATACGGCCTATGACAGAATCGATCGGTCCGCACAATCTTCGAAGCCGTTCCGAATTATGGCATTGCATTGTGTTCCTGTTCATCATCAGGGCGCGCTTTCAGTTCCTTGAATTTGGCGGTTTGCGACAAGTTTGCGACAGGTATTCCAGGAAGCTTGTCAGCTTCAACACGCTGGTCAATGATGACCTGCAGCTACGCGGCAATGCCTCGGAGATACATTCTCCAGGACACGTTGGAAAGGCGCTGGTATCACAAGAAATGTCAAGCCACATCACGGACAGCTCTGGTCGGAACACAATTTTATCTGGACAGCACGTCAGTTACACCTTTTGTTTGCAGGAAAGCCGGTAAGGAAGAAGCATCAGAATATTTTGTGTTCCTCCAGGGATATGAGAATTATTTGGGTGCACTATCTGGCCGGTACTTCCTCTTCCTTGGCCCGCTGGGCCCATCGTAAAATGGTCCTCCGAGTCCGCCGCCAACCCGAGGCCTCTCAAATCGAATCGGGATATTTTTAGACGGATTCTTCTCACCCTTTTCACGTGATCCTTCGCGTCCTCCAGCGTCGACGAGTCGAGCAGCGAGCTCATTGTTGCTCAATCGCCGCTCTCTTACCCAGCACCTCTCATTATATGGCGTTCAGCGGGTAAGAAGACTCAATATCTATAGTTGAAGCAGCTAATTCGACATCTCATGTTATTTACAGTGGTTCAATCTTCAGCGCTAAGCCTGCAACTTCCAACATCTTCGGGAGTACCACACAACCCCAACAAAACACTGGCTTTGGAAACACAGGGGCGACAGGCCAGACCCAGCCCCAGCAAGGCACAAGCATATTTGGCTCGTTTGGCCAGAGCACCCAACAGCCACAGCAAAACGCGCAGCAGCCGCAGCAGACCAATATCTTCGGTCAACCGCAACAACAAACGAACTTGTTCGGCCAGCCACAGCAGCAAGCTCAGCAACAGCAACCCCAGCAGCAGGGCAGCAACTTGTTTGGTGGGTCACTATTTGGGAGCAACACCCAGCAGCCACAGCAACAACAGCAACAGCAACAGCAACAGCAACCTCAACAAGGCGCTTTTGGTGGGTTCGGCTCGTTCGGTGCACCAAACCAACAGCAGCAACAGCCACAACAACAGCAGTCTAATATTTTCGGGCCAACAAATACAGGTAATGCCTTTGGAGGCCAATCCACGACGCAGCAGGGCTTCGGAAATACTGGCGCCACAGGCGGGTTTGGTTTTGGAGGAGCAAGTAATCTGTTTGGGTCGAAATCACAGGCGCCACAGCAACCACTGAATCAGTAAGTCTTTATTCAATTTC
>JAEKIV010000678.1:0-18793 GCA_016801325.1 Hypholoma fasciculare
TTGTGTGCCCTTTGAGGGCCTCTCCAACCTGCCTCCCCATCCCCACATCCCAGACCCGCACTGTCTTGTCATACGAGCCCGAGACAATGTGCTGGCCATCTGGCGAGAATGCGACAGATCTGACCCAATTTGTGTGTCCCTGGAATGACTGACCGACCTGCTTCCCCATAGCTGCGTCCCAGATGTGAATGGTCCTGTCCCACGAGCCCGAGACAATGAGCTTCCCATCTGGGGAGAATGCAACAGACGTGACATCATATGTGTGGCCCGTGAATGCCTGGCTGATCTGAGTCCCTGTCTGTGAATCCCACAGCCGAATTGTGCTGTCGCCCGAGCCCGAGACGACGCGCGTGCTATCCGGTGAGAATGCGACAGAGTTGACGTCGTCGGTGTGTCCCACGAGCGGTTTGCCAATCTGCTCCCCCTTCTCACAACTCCAGATCCGAACGGTATTGTCGGCCGAGCCCGAGACGACGTGCATGCTGTCTGGCGAGAATGCGACGGACCTGATATAGTTTGTGTGTCCTTCAAACGGCTTGCCAATCTGCTTCCCCGTCGCACAATCCCAGAGCCTGATTGTGCGGCCATACGATCCCGAGACTATGCGCTTGCTGTCGGGTGAGAACGCGACAGACCAGACAGTGCCTGTGTGTCCTCGAAGGGGCTCTCCGACCTGTGCGCCTGTTTTTGAGTCCCAGACGTGAATGGTTTCGTCCACTGAGCCTGAGGCTATGCGTTTTCCATCGGGCGAGAATGCAACAGAGAGGACTGGATATTCATGTCCACTCAATACATGTAAGCAGCCTGTTCAAGAAAATTATCAAGTCAGTGTTGATGAATAAACACAGATATTTACGCTCACAATCTGTACACTGGGAAAAAAATGCCTTGGCCTTCTTCAGGTTCTCGGCAGTGATGTTATTGTCAGCAGATATTTCTTTCGCCCAATCCAGAATTGTGGCCGAATGAGATTGCTTTAAATCATACGGACTTTTCCTTAGGATTCCTGCAGAAAGCCCTAGAAGTTTGCACTTTTTCTCGAGGTTGTATTCAGACTTGGATCCTTTCAAAGTGTTCACTATTTCAGCGTACAGGCTGTCACACACAGCTTGCTGTCCGTTGGCTTAAAATACAATGTCAAGTCAGCAGCAGCAGACAATCCCTCAAATGAAATTGACTTACCCCACAGTGCAGTCTGGTGTAAATGATCTAACAGGGTGACATTGGGGCCGGCAACAAACCTTTTCACAAGGTCGTCGATGTACTCGTACAAGTCAAGCTCTAGCCACTCTCCGAGACCTTGCGTACGTGCATTTTCCCAGAAACCTGGATCATCTTCCACTGGGCGTGCCTTTGGCATATAGCGCTCGCCAATGTTTATCAAATCCCCAGCCAGCAAGAATGAACTGTGGATTTTTTGGCCCTTGTGGATTTTCCGAGGTGATCCAAAATGGGGCCTACAATCAGGTAAATCTGTGAGAAAGGAAAGATTGATCGAAGTGAATAAGCTTTACTTGCGAGTAGCAAGGACTCCATTCTCTCGCCTCGTGTACGTTAATCGTTTTAGTGGGAGGATTTCAAGAGGCCACCAAATTTGAGTCAGAGACTCTTTGATATCAATTTGCTCTGTTCGAGTCAGCTCACGCTCAAATGGTGCTGTGCGAAGACCAAGAGCCCTAGCTTCTAGTACCATCCATCTAAGAGGTGGTCTACTGCGATCCATGCCAATGTTTTCAACATTACCCCCACCGCTAAATATATGATTAATATCCACCCACGTAAGTTTGATCAAAAATAGGCTTACATGTCGGAGTGCGTCCCCGCAAACCAAACCTCTAATGTTTGGGGGCGCACTTTGGCCTTGGTACCGCGAGACTTGTTACCATGGTCTGATGGGTGCGTTTTAGGTTCCGGTGCTTCTGAGCTTCCAGGCCGCTTGCTAGATCCACCGTATGCATACTCGGGTAAGAATTTGACCCGTCGCTCGTCCAGAGCTAGGGCGTGGCGGAAATAACACACATGTTCCATCCCGTCGACAGTCCGAGGAAGCATGCGAGTTCCGCGTGTTATACCAATCGAAGAAACGGTATCCCTGATGATTAAAATTTTCTTTAAACATGCAGAGATAGTCAAAGTAAATTGCACATACCATGCACCAACAAAATGGACCTTCACATTTTTATAAGAAAATGCAGTCTTGAAGCGCTCGGCACTGGACATCTTCTCTGTTTTTTCTCTCTTTGGTAATCCGACTCGAGTCACGCTTTCTTGTGGGACGTCACTTTTTGGATCAGCGTATAGTTCGTATGCGCTACGTAATCTATCAAGTAAGAAAACTTTACAATTCTGGAATCAGACTCACAATGGTATTTGCATCTCGTTCCCCTTGTAGATGAGACCGACCTGTTTTCAATAAAATTTCTTGACTATTTCTACAAGATGTGTAACGGGTAACGCACCTTTTCGATCATTGCAGAAAGGACGCGCACTTGATATGCCCCACGAGAAAATCCTGCAAAGGGGTCAGTGGCAAGTATTAATTGTTGATAATACATGTACTCACCAAAAAGAAATATACAGTCACCTTCTTCATAATTGTCGGAAAGCCACCGATAAGCAGCTAAAACTGTTCTCTCAAAATTCCTGAATAATTCAAAGTCAAAATTCAACTTAAAAGAACTCTAAATTGACACAGAGCGCACCATGCGATTGCCAAGTCAACTTTATGACCCAGGACCTGGAGATAGAATTTGAGCGACTTCCAAGACGGTCGGGCATAGGTTCCTATTCCACTGTTGTACCAGGTACGTTGGTTATCCTTGAATTCCTTCAAGACGAGGTTGTAAAGCTCGATTACATTGGTGTTCTTCACAATACAGTCAGTTTTCGATGTCATTAGGATGCAAACTACTTACCTTTTCTCCAAATTGATTTGAAGTACCGTCGACGCAGAGAACCAGGTTTCTACCCCCCATCGTATGGACGCATATGTGCTGACTTGCATTGGATTGAGATGCCTTTGCATCGTTGAGAACATTGCCCACAGTTGTAGGTGTAACTGATTGAATCTTCATGAGCGGCTTATACAATGCATCGGGTAGAAAAGGCACTTACTATGTATTTCTTCGATAGCGGGTCGGTCAAGATTTTCTGCCATCGGGGTACAGACAAACTAACTCCAGTCGTAGTTGCCAATAAGCATAGACTATAGGGTGTGCGATAGTAATGAAAGCGACGGGCCAACCGCGCACCATCCCCCCATCACTTCGCTTGCTATTCTTAGTTCATGCATGCATAGGTCGTCCTCCGACTCGAATTAAATTCTGTCTGTCAACACGCCTCATACAGTACAATGACACAGCATATTCATTCATCCGCTGGACGGACTATGCATGGCACACCCTCATGCCGTTCTCGCGTAGCCATTGCATGCACGCGCTTTCCTTCTGTCATGAAATGTCCCGCATAATCCACTGCCCACAACGACATTATTCTCTCTGCGCTCTGTGTACATGCACTGCTGCATGTCCGCCTATCAAAGGACGGAATTGAATCGGTTAAGTTGTATTTCAAACAATGGCTAATTTTGGACGGAACCACGATTGTGAAGGAACATTCTCATGAGATCAAAAATGGAGGGAAATCGGTGTCTTAATCTAGTTAAATTCCAAATAAGAATGGCAGATATCACAGGCTATCTGCCAGTTCAAGGCGTCAATACATGCTTCTATTCAACTTATATTCTCAAATATGACACTAGAGCACTACCATTCGACAACGAATTGATCATATCCTCCGATGTGTGCGGTTGAGAACAAAAGACAAAGATTCTTCCGGTAGACCAACGGAACGGAAATATCTTGCATCTTGATGGGTTGGCTCGCAATATGACAGGCTTGTATTCGATGTAAATTATTGAGGAGTATGTACAGAGAATCAATATTGACTGGTCCCCCGTCGTCCTGCAGCACCAGATTAATCAATTCCCTGACATTTCGCACTAAGACATAGATCTAAAAATGAATACATCTACGATGGGCAGCGTTATCTCGCACCCATTATGATGCTTGGACGCACGTACCACACAAATACTCCGTTTTCTGCTCTCAACATGGCCGCCTTCCCCGTATTGCCTTATGGGATTCAGGCTGCGTTAGCGCGCGAGCAGTGGCAGCATATTGCTCAGCACGAGGATGACGGCCACCTATATATATTTATAGTGTATATGAGGAACACGAGCAGGGCACAATATTTCTCTGCTAATGGTATACGCCAACCCCTGCAATACAGAGCATCGTACAGGCCGATGTCGTAGGCATGAAACTCACGGTGGATAGTAGTCGTGTGTAAAGAAAAAGTTCTTCGTCCCTTGCCATCGTACTGCATAGCGGAGCCGACGAGTAATGGATCAAGCCGCAGTTCCAGTCCGTAAGTGAAAGAGAGCTACTGATAGCGTATCACACAGCGTCCCTGTCCTACAGCGTACATCACGTTAGTACAACCAGGATCGACTAGGTGCATCGTCTTCCTTGTTAGCGAGAAATTTAACATTAAGCACGCGCCAGCTCAGCGCACTCCCGATCGGACTGTGTGCTTTATTCTGCCCTCCGCGGACTTGTATCCTAGAGCATTTTTAGGACTGCGCTGTGGCGGACTCGTGAATTGAATGTGACTCAGCTTCACGAGGACCAAAAGAATACCTTGCGCGCTCTGCGTGTCAGCTGGGTAGGATGCACAGGCACAGGGAGGGCTCACTAGAATTCGATGGAAAACAATATAAAGCAAGTGGGAAAGACGTCGCGCGCACACGTATCGATATATACGCGAAGGGCATCGTGGCTGATGGTGCCGTCGGCGGTGACTCGGAGCAACGGAGCAGGGGAGGATGGATCCGCCGTCACTCTCATCGCTGGCCGCGTGAAGCGTACGGTGCTGAGAGGGAATCCCAGAGCAGAGGATGGTGATATAACGTGTTAGATCTGCGGACAGAGAAGAGGCTGCTGGGTGGAGTCGAAATGCGCGGGGATTGCGTGTCGGTGTTTGCAGTGGGGTGAGTTCTTGGAAATGCTAGGTAGTGGGTGCAGAACGCTATATTGTGGGCCGCAGCAGTCAATGAGGGGCAACGCAAGGAAGAAGTGGACGCACCTAGACAGAGAAAGGCCGTGTTTATGGTCCGGAGCTCAAGCGCTCAGACTGGAGTCTGGCGATAGGGCACGCTGGGGGCACGCGAGAAGGGCGAAGCATGCTGAGATGGCGGAAGACGTCGTCAAGCATGGGCTCACCAAGCAGTGTATGGGTGAATTCAGCTCTTTCCGCCCTTAATCGGTGCGTCCGTGTGGCGGTCACTGGCTTCGTTGTAACTTGTCGGCGTCCGCCGTCGACGGACATCGAGAATAGGCCGTGTGAATATAACTCCGGGTACAATAGGCCGACGGCCCGACGGCCCGTCACCCCAGCTCGTAAGTAGAGCACCTCGCGTGCTTTAGGACGGCTACTTTAATAAAGAACAATGAATCCATTCTTTATGTGGAGCAATAGATTATGAAGAATGACTTCCCCATCAGATACAAATGAATAGTAAGCCGACACGCCGTGACAGATATCAGCGCTCATCTGACGATAATAAGCGCTGGTGTCAACTTCTACAGAGAACCACCATTCATTTGCTGACACTGAGTTCCGACATGTGTAATTGAACGAAATTTAGTTTAGTATTTCCCAAGTACATAGCCGAAGGAATAGAAAGACCTTACGTCTTCCTTGCGTCTTGATCGGCTGGGCTTAACGCTTTCCGTTCGAAGCTTCCAGCACAGGTTACTATTGACCACGGAGAACATTCATGGACGTTTCACAGCAATGGATATTTCGGTGATCTACTGCGACTGCCCTTCGGTTGTGCCGCAATTTTGTCGTCGACTTTCATATATCGAAGATTTCATTACGCTGTATGTACTGATGATTCTGATTTCACCAAATGCTCATTTTTTTTCTGAAAAAGAAAGTTCGAAAACGGAAACAAATATCGTGTGCCTGTACTACTCCTCATCGGTCATCCGTGAGGCTGGAGTGCGCATACCAGCCCTTATGAGCACGCGCCACACGCTCCCGTATAAAGCATTTGGTGCTTCCGCACTCAGTGATCCTCACTATCGCCCTGTTGGATTGCAGGCGCCACCGCCTCGACTAGACTAGAGAAGATGGCACATATCTCACGTACGCACCTTTCGTCTCCCTTGGACTTTCAATCATGACGCCTTCTATACTATATTAAGCGCATCGGCCAGGACGGGCGCAACGCGCTGGAAACAGTGGCTGACAGCGCAGTGCAATCACAGTGGCACCGTCTATCGATAGGACGAATATAACGTGCATGTGCATCAGAAAATGATGCTGTTGTTTGGAGCCATTGCATACCTTCAGCGCCTCATCGCCGTCGATGTCGACATCGACGCTGTTCTTGCGGCGTCCGGTGAATCCGTCATTGCGATCGATTTGCACACCAAGTTAGGATTTAGGAGCCTAAAATAGCACAGCCTACGAGGCGCGCGTCAGGAAGCGCAAGAATTTAAAGTACGTATACAGGTCAGACTCACCCGGTCCCGCGGATAAAGAGAAACCGCAGCCAAGCGGACGAGCGTATGAAGCGCTAAAGACAATATAACGGGCAGAGGATAGGAACGGGCACGGGCGCCGATGCAGATATCCCAGGCAATTCGCGGCAAGGCTCCGTCGGGAAGACAGCGTACTGTAGGCTGTAGCGCAGGGTTGGATTCATGTGCGATAGAGAGCGGGGACGGACATACCTAGAGCGACAAAGTGAGCGACCAGTGTTGTGCTACGTTGGAGAACGACTGCAACGACGCCCTGGGCGACGTGCTTTCCACGTCGCCAGCCGGTGTCATCAGTAATTTCTCTATTTTTAGTTTATAAGTAGCCGTTGCACGCCATGTCCGCCCTTTGTACTTGACGAATCAAATTACATATTTCAGTGTAGTACATGCAGACTCCGAGTGAATGACTAGATTAAAAGTTCAAGCGCTTCACCCTGTGAGGGTTGCTAAGTAGGCATAGCTGGATCCTACAAAGGTGCTCTATCTCGTATTGATAGTTCTTTCCCCTAGCGTCTATCGGTGATGATCGATGGGGCCTTGTATACAATAGTGCTGCTTCTGCCCACTTCTACATATGATTACTGAGCTGTATCTAATGAAGCTGAGTCAAACGTCGTGATCCAATGACAACCACCTCGGCTCCACGGCCTGTTTTGAGGTGTAGAGCTCAATCAGAAACGTCTTCCCCACTTCAAGACATAGCTAGAAATTGGGTAAACACCATGAATATTGGTCTGTTTGATGAATATATCCCAGGTGCACAATACCGCGTTGGTACGTGCAGTCCCATTTTTCTGTTTTGCTCCTTTGACTGTTCTTCAGGAGAGCTCAAGCAAGCAAGGTTACATAGACTGGAACTATCGGTCAGCAGTGATCAGCAGATAGATACATTGACCGCTCTATCCCACCATTAATCATCAGATAAAGGAAACTTCTTTAAGTACCCCACTTATCACTCCATGGATACTGGTCACAATATTCCGTATCCGCTCTCGTATTCAAAGTGATTCACTGCCGAGTACAAAAGGTGGACGAGACTGCTAAAATCTCGTCTTGATACTGATAGAAAGTTTACAGCAGTCTTCTGCTTTTAGCATCCGTAGCACCGATGAGACTGTCATTCACCAGACCTCCCCTTGATAGGCCTTTCAACCTCTTAGAAATCATTTTCAGCCACGCGGTCCATAGTTTCAACCACCCATTATTTAAATATGTGGACATCGGAGGTGATATTCAAGTCATCGTCTGGGGAGAAGCAATCAAAGCATTCAACTTAGCCACTCAATACACGATGAAGAATGCAGGCTCAAAGTACCTAGGACATAGTCAGTCGATCGCCGCTTCTTCGACGCCTCCCGTCATTGGAATATTGGCTAATCTAGGTTTGCTCTCAACTGCACGCTTTTCAGAAATACACCTTCTAATTATGTGACTTCCGCTAGATTCAATTACATATTACAGTTTGGTTATTGGAATCATGAACGCAGGGTTCACCCCGTTTCCAATCTCGCCAAGAAATTCAAGCGAAAGCATAGCACGCCTTCTAGAGTCCACAGGTTGCGAAACTGTATTTGTCTCAGATGATTTACCTGTCCAGAAATTGTCAGAGTCGTCATTTGCGCTCTACAAACACAACCCGGGACGTTCACCTATTCATAGCTGTCTTACTCCGTTCTTTGAAGATTTATATCTGAAGGACTGGGGTGTCAATGATGATGGGAACTCTTCAATTTATGTGCGCAAGATCGATGATCACAGCACGCCTTGCGTGATTATCCATTCTTCGGGAACAGCATCATTCCCAAAGCCTATTGAAATTTCATATCGCATGTTCTTTGAACATGCTCTACTGACAGGTACGTGATAGAAATCAGAATACAAGCACTGCCGCTCACACCAAGCTTAAACTGTCGCTCCATATAGGTCTTGAAGGAGACATTTGTGGAAGCATTATCTCTATACACGCAACCCCAATGTATCGTTCGTATCATCCTTTCATCCCCTTTCATCCCGAGTTGGATCAAGTTGTGACGTATGTGGCTGAATAGACCTGATGGGATTACGATCAATATCCCATTCGGTGAGTTAACGCCAGTCTTTTTTTGAACGTCCGTCATGCCCAAATCTCTGGCATGTAGGCCATTCTGGGCATCACATTGTCCGTCTTTCGCCCAAGCAAACCACCAATTTCTGCGTCTCCAGACGCTGTTCTAAAATGTTCCGTGGCAACATCGGTGTCCCGTATCTTATGCCCCCCAGCGTTTGTGGAGGTGAGTCGCGAAATATAATATTCTCTCACGGCCTCATTAATCGCTTCCGTGAAGAGCTGGGCGACGGAACGATCTGATGTCGAGCAGTTAAGACAATTTGACTGGATAGTAAGTATCCCGGCCAGAAGCCGTCAAAGTATATTCACACATTGCCTTGACGTTTCTCAGATGTTCGGAGGCGGACCTTTGCGATCAGAAATAGGGGACATGCTGACCCAGGAAGGCGTTCATCTAATGCCAACCCTTGGCCTGTGAGTATACCCAAGTGCGTATTCTCGGCGCTCGTTACGGAATGTTAACATTCTTTGAATGCCGCTGTTTCGTGCATATCCAGTACGGAAGTCGGGCCCATTACGTCGTATTTCCCTAGTAAGTCACAGTGATTCCTCAATAAACGGAAGGTCATCGTCTCTGCGTTGAATCAGGGCATAATAGAGCCGAAGGATGGAATTGGTTCGATGTCAGTATCTCGTTCCGTTCTCACGCATCCGTTTTCACTCACCAGCTCTGATTCAATGAATAACAGTTCAGTCCTTTCTTGGACTTGAAATTTATAAAAGAAGAAGGCTACGTAGATGACGTCTATCGCATGGTCATAAAGGTTGATACGTGGCTGACTGGATACTATATCTTGATGCTCATCTTCCATTTTTTAAAGAAAAATGCATTCAAGACCCCAGCAGTGCTAAATACAAATATAGAGGGTGTACCAGGATACGATACAAAGGATCTATATATCAAGCATCCCACTAACTCTGAACTGTGGAGGATAATTGGGCGCTCAGGTATGTACTGTGGTATCTGAACATCATTTCGCTTATTTAGTGAACCCTTCCTTAGATGATCAGATAATGCACAGTACTGGGGTAAGTCTGGGTTACCGGTCGCTTACTGTAGAGGATGCTACTGGGACACTGACTGTATTTATTACCTCCAGGAAAAGGTAACTCCTCTGCTCGCAAAGTTTATATATAGGCTACTCTTATTTTCATCGCACACAGACGAACCCAGTCCCAATTGGTTTGCCTTGTATTTCTATTTGTTAGTGGTTACTAAATATGGAATTGATTACCAGAGGCCGAATTACAAAAGAACGCAAATATATCTCATGCGCTGATGTTCGGACGCGCTAAATTTCAAGCAGGCGTCTTGATATTCCCTGCACCTCATCACATATTCGACACCGAGGAGCTCGAAAAGAAGAAGGCATACATTGAACTGATCTGGTATGTGATATTTCTCACTCGCTCTTTTACCTGGTTTTATATTCATGAGTCCAATAAGGCCAGCTATAGTTACTGCCAATAGTTTGTCGCCTCAGCATTCGAGAATCTTCAAAGAGGTGCACACAAAATTTTATTCCGCTTAAATCCGTGTCCTAATGCCCTATTTCAGACAATAATTATTTCTAGCTCGAGTAAGCACTGCGAGTACACGACCAAGGGCACAGTGCGGCGTGCAGTCACGCTTGATAAATACAAAGCCGAAATAGACGCGCTGTATCGCAGCCTTGATGCCAACCCTCTTAATTCGTCTTTCGAAAATGGAACCATTCGCACGCCGGACTTTGAAGACATACTGCATTTGGTTAGGGATGCTGTTCACGTCGTCCTCGATGAATCACTCCAGGAGGACGACGACGATATCTTCCAGGCTGGGGCAGACAGGTGCGACAGAACCACTATACCACCACCGGTAGCGCCTGTGCTGATGTTCCGTCACGCTTCCCCAGCCTATGTGCTCTCTCTATAAGGAATTCACTTGTTCAGCTTTTCAGGTCATCAAATTTGATTGGTGAAGAATCGATACGTATACTTCCCAGGGATATTCTATATGTTCTTCCCTCGATTTCTAAGCTTTCCGCCTTCATATATGGGTTGAGTCATTTTGAAACAGAGAAGGGAAAGACTTACCTTAGAGGACCTCAAGGAAAAACGAGCGGGCCTCCAGATAGTCAAGCCGCGGATGAAAAGTGGCAGAAAATATTAAAATCGAAGGAAACTGTGGTAAAAATTGTAGAACGCCCGTCGGGAATACCGTTGATCATTCTCCACGGTACGTCTACATCCATTTTAAGACCTGAAATTATTGGACATTATGACGACCCGAAATAGGGGCTTTTGGAATTGTCGCAACGTTTTCTCCGTTTCGGCAATGCACCGAGTCCTCAATCTGGGTAATACAGATGACGGACGAAGCACCTCTTGATTCCATTGAGGCGCTGGCAATGTTCTACTATCGCAAGATCAAGGTGGTTTTATTACTTCTAACGATCGATATAATTCATTTAAAAAGACTGCGTCTACCCACTAGGCCAGCCAGCCAAACGGTCCTTATCGCTTGGCGTCCTATAGCGGATCCTGCGTGATTTTGGTGGAGCTTGTCATGATTTTCCAACGCAATAACGATAGGATCGTGCAATTCGACATGCTGGACCACTTCCCGACATACTACTTCCCAGAGCTCAATCCGGATACGGTACAGCTCGACAACACTGAATGGCTTAGGACTCATGTCGAGCACTCGCTCAAGGGCATCATAGACCTTGTATCCAACGCTCAAGGCGAGCTGAGCGCTACAGTAGCCTTACGCAACAAAGAATTGGAAGCTTCACTGAACGGGGGCCCGGTATCACCAGCAACGGACCAGTGTATTCAAAGAATGACAAAGCTCATAAGCATGTCCCTTTCCTATCTTTTGAGCGACAGGTTCATGGAAACTGCCGATCTCGGCGATGGTACTCAAAGAAAACGCTGGTCTCCCAGGCTCTTCCGGTCTTTCGCGGCTAGCATTCAAGCTAGGCTCACCGTGTACGTTGCAAAACAGGGAATTCGACTCAAGACCCCAGCAGCCTTGTTTAATGATTTTGAAGATGATCTTGGCGCCAGAACTTATTTCCCAGACGCGCAAATTTTGCATGTCAAGGGTCAACATTTGGATTTTATGGGAGGTGAAGAACTATTGAAGAGTATTCAGACCAATTTTTCTACTCCGGACGCTTAAATACCGTCAGATTTGAGTTTGTATTTATAATACTTTTTGGTAGTTCCGACGTTTTGTTTCTGTACTCGCCGATCGCTCTCCCTCGCTCATCCTTCAAAGTGATTTATAACTCTGTAAAAATCACTGTTTATTTGTAAAAATAAGATTCTGCGAAGCTGGCATACAGCCGACATTGGATCTGTTCTCACTCAGATAGTCTACGTATCGAGAAAGGCAGAGATGTACGGTCCCGGAAAGTCACATCGTGGCATTAACATGTTAAGTCACAAGTCCGAGCGTACACTTGCTGATTATGGCACCCATGACGTTAGAGATGCGAAAGTTCTGGCCGGCTGACATGCGTTCTTCTCGTGAGTAGTGCTGCGTCGTCGCGTGGCATTCCCCGTTCCGCCCCACAACACAACGGAAATGTTCAAAACGGACGCATGTATCGTCACGATGATCATGCGTATGTCAAATAGTATCATGCACGTTGTGATACACCAGCAGTGGCGTCGCCGGGATGTGCGGTCATGCATTCTGCTTGGCATCTAGTGGGGTTCCTAGGCGGTTGCGGGTCGGCGCATATGATTGGGTTTCAAGCTCCAGAGAGGACGAGTACGATCTGCGCTGCGGGAAGAGTACAAACAGAAGAAATTCACCATGATACGCCGACTGATAAACAGAGGTCGTGCATTGAGGTGCTCTAATAGAGGAACGTGATAAACACTTCGGTGGGTTCTTGACGTACGATGATCAGCGAGAGCGATGGGGGTGAGTGTATGGATATTCAGATGAGGCAGTCGACAGCATAGACGGATTCCATGGTGAGGCAACGTTCAGAGTCTCTACGAGAACGACCTAAACTAAATCACAGATCGCCCCAGCAGCTCCAGCGTGAGGTTCGTGAATGGGGGAATGTGAAGGTATCTTTAGAAATGCGGATTCGCGGATACGTGCGAGACCTGCACGGGGCCGGGTCCGGTGATGGAAAGAGGCACGTTGTGGAGGAAGAAAAAGACCAAGATGAGGGACGCTGGTAGACCGGTGGCCGATCTCTATATGAGCAAAGCTGAATAGCGACGGATGCAATCCTCCTAGTCAGGTCGGCCTCCGCCCTAGGACGCTGGAGTATACAGTGATCGACGAGTGGGCGGGCACGTGAAAAGACTGTAGAAGCAACGTGAACAGGCCTCATTATGAAGGTAATCCTGGATTGTTGAGAGCGTGGCGTTTATCGGCGGCGGCGAGCCAACGGCGGAGACCATGGGCACACTTGAGTCGTAGATCGGTAGGAAGACGTTGTCCGCGACTGCGGCGTTGAGTGCGTAGGAAGAAATTGATTCCTATACATGGCTTCAGCACCGCTGTGCGCTTGTGGTTGTAGTGGCCGCGAGGCGAAGGACAGGAGAGCGGCACTTGCTGCAGAGCCTGCAAGGAGAACGTATGATAATTTAAGCAACGACAAGCGCACCTAAAGAGCGGGGCCGGTAGCGGCGAGAAAGCATGTCATTGTCACTCGATGAACTTGACCTAAAGCGAAGGAATGAGTAGATGATGTGGGGAGCGCGTAAAACCGAGGCTCAGCGAGAGCGCCAATGATATCGAAAGGGCATTGAGCGCTTTGAGCCAGTACATTCTTTGGCTTGTCGCTGGTGGCAGGGGCGACCGTTGAGTCATCGGACTAGGTCGGACTTGCGTCAAACAAGTGCTTGTCAGTTGGCCGTGCGAACGACACGGCCCGCTATCGAACGTATTTCTATTTTTAACTCGTACTAATAGCGCAAATTGCAACTTTCATGCAACTGGCATGCATGATCTCCGAGTCCACTTGAGTTCACTGGCAGATTTTCTCGTGTTACATCCTTATGAATGAGTGCCATATACCCAACATATGTATACGGCGCTTAACGCATACCACAATATGCTCATCCTGTAAACGGAACGATTGACGCCCATCATTGCTTGTGTGTAAGTTACACGCGGACACAGCGAAGTATACTTGCACGACGCTTTGTACGAACGAGGATACGAAATCGGGACTTCTAGCTGAGCCCACACTTCCCCGGCGAATTTGACAACCTATGCATTTGGCGGAATTTTTGAAGTATGACCTATGCTAAGAGAATGATGGCCCCATGTCGTGTCTTCCACGGTCGAAATTAGGTCGAATATACAGACATTACTTACTATCAATAAGGGAGCATGCAATGCGCGCGTTTGTTGCGCTTAACCTAATATCTTGCTCTCACATGCCACCACATGCCCCCGGGAATGAACGCGGACCTTCCCGAGGCCCGCGAAACTGAGGTCGATCATCGATGCATAGCGATATCAGCTACAGGTGTTGCGATTATCCCCAAGTAAAGCAACCTACGTGTCGAGTGTTGCCACACTGCATCGATCTTTAAGCACCTAAATAACACGTTACATCGTCGGCGTTCCTCGGCAAATTTCCCGAGCATCTCTCTTCAGCACATTCGGGAACAAAGATTCATCTTTGACAGTTTTCTGCAACTTTTACGAGCAGCCTACCTTGAGGTGATTGAATATTGCTTCCTCATCCTGCCTGGGATGCAAGATGTTCCATATAGACATGTCTCCAACCAGAATCCAGCGATTTCTAGGAACACGCACGCATTAATTACAATGAGGAATGACAATCGGTACCTACCACATACGCGTGTAGTGTCTTTCTTGTTCGTCATGTTCGAGGTACACACCAAGTTGCGTGCCTGTGGGTAATTCTAAAGACCTTGGAGATACGAGTAAGTGGCTTAGATACAAACGCCGCCAGGGAGCGTCGAGAACTATTTCAAAGCCTGCGCTGTTCGGTTGGCGGGGGAACGGATTTGACCTAGAAGTTCAGACGCACATAAGGAGACGACGGAGGCGACCTCTGTGGCGCGTGTGACGTCAGAGAAAGACGCGTTGGTAATGAGTTCCTGCGCCCGCGTTGTTTTGAGCTTGTATGCGCATGCTGCATTATGCACCAACGATGGCTGATCGACCGCACGGAGGAAAAAGACGACATGTGAAGGCCGTGGTTTTTCATAACGCAATCCGCCGGAATTACCAAGTCGCCCACCGCGACTGGCCACATAAGCGTGTCGATCAGGACAAGGTCTTGACGATCTTCGCTGTATGGCTGAGAAGTCCAAAAGCGGTCGTTAATTATTACAATTACAGTGGGAATACATGAGGCGCGTAGACTAAAACTTACCAGGCGGCTTCTCAACGTCTTCGTGTCTTTATGATATCTGTGCGGCCAAACACGGACACAGGACATATAAGCGCCCATACTGAAACAAGGGAGCCGGTATCCTGCACTAGTGGACAGATAACATCAGTCAGAAGGACGCTGAAGAAGGCAAATGACACACGATTGGTATGAAAGAGCGCACCACGAGCAATGCCATTCGAGTCTCTACTCAGCCTTGAAAGGACGCCCCTACAATGATGAGCACCACAGCGAAGGCTGCGTCACTGTCCGATCCATCATTCGTCAGAGTCGAAAAGACAAAGATAGCACCGCACACGTTCTTAAAAACACGACAACTCAATGTTGTCCACTGAGCTCTCCTTCCATCTGATGAGCTCAACGAATGCATATATGGGCGCGATGCATGCCAGTATGAGGAGGCTACGACGCGCGGCCGATATGCAAGCTATTCCAGACTATCTCATGCAGCATTTTATCAGCGATAAGTTCCCTGTGCTAGCTGGTTGTTGACGTCGCGCGAACTACGAGGCGACAGAGACAAGAATAGTCGGTGGGAAGGAACGGTGAAGAGTGCATGAATGGGAAACGGGGCGTGAAACAAGCGCGGGGTAGGGTCAGACAAGTAGGATCTCTCCCAACGGAGGTGGTACGCGGAGGATTCCTCATGAAGAACTCCGCCACACACCAGAAAAAAACAAGGTATAGATGCGGGTAGGGAGAGCATCAGCGGGTCTGATAGATTACTGTAGAATGAAGCAGTGAAGCGGGTGCGGGGACCAAAACCCAAAAATGCGCCCTTGTATATGGTCGTCTAGAGTAAATGTCGTTTTGTCGCCATTGGCGGCGGTGGCGGCAGTGGTCGAAGGCGAAGCGATAGTCTATGGTTGCAAAAAGTCGTGTGAACGACCGGGAAGAAGCAACTTTCTATTATTAGTACAGCGACACAGCAAGGGCCTGGTGCACAACTTACGGACGAAATCTACATATATGCGGGTAGGCAGAATATAAAGAAGTATTTACTAGCGGAAATACCCGAGTAAAATACTTTCAAAAGTGTAGCTGCGTCGCACACATATACATTGACAAGATAAATTAAAAACGAGGAGCCGCGCACCAGTGAGCCTCTCTCAATTAAGTAGCGAATAACCAATTGGGCGTTGGTAGAAGCTATAGATAGCCCAGAAACCCTCGGAGCAGCTAATAAAAGGCACATCTTTGTTAAGTATAAAGCACAGGTTTCGCACAGATTGGCAGGATAAATGTTCGATGGCGCACAGCGCCTCCGAGAGGACGCCATTCCACATCTCCGAGTCGGGCGATCTACGTGCGCACGTCCCGCATTTCTCGCATTCTACATGCGATCAATCGGCCATGTCATAACAGCACGCATGTCACGTCCCCGCCTATGGGTGTAAGTAGTCCGTATTTTGCTCTCGCCTCCGTTGCGTGTAGGAATTCTGCCCCCTGCTCGGTAGCGATCAGAATACAAGTACACGCCGGCCATTTGGGGGAACGGTTTGTAATTTTGAAAAGAATAAAGAAAAACCTGATCGATTGTAGCGGAGAAACAGAAGTGATTAGTACGGAAGGTCGATGAACTTGAGGGTCAAATAGAAGAATGCTACTCGACATAGTCCCCACAGGGCTTAATTGTCGGGCATCAGCAATGTTGGGGGGGCACTATGGGCGCTTTACGACGCTGTCAGAAGGGGGACCCTCACTTTTGCGCTGTGGGACGCTGCACAGCGCTGCACAGTGCTGTACAGTTTCCCACAGCGCGAGTTGATGGAGAGGAGCCTCGAGGTCGGCAGACGAGCTTTGTTCTGTGTACATAGTCCGAGTAAGGGTAGCGATATAACGCATCAGCTATGCGACACGGTGTCCGACGTGGGAGAGACACAGATGTAGAATACGCAAGAGCTACTTCCGCGAGGTACACTTGAACGACGGCTCGAATGGCCGGCATGTACCCGTAATGAACTGAAAAATATCTGCGATGAACCGAAATGTGCGCGGGACGCGAGATGCACGGCGCGGGCCGAAGAACGGATCTGAGCTCTGCCACGAGAGTACGCCGGGTGGAGTAAGGCAGACAAGGAGCTTCTCCGGACATGCGCTGAGTGTAGAGCGTGACATCAGGCGCTGTTCGTCTTCGGATACAAGCTAGAAATTAGAAGCAAGGGCTGAGGTTAAGCGCATGCGAACAGCGAACCTCCTATCGGTGCGCGCCTGGAATGGGGTCAGCGTTGTCCACGAGCTGCCAGCCTTTCATGAACAAGGCCGGCCGACTCTGAAATATACGGCGTCGGCACGAGCGCCGATTAAAGTGCTCCGGGGCTACTTATATCGTGCTTCTCCCGTGGTCACCGAGTCTGTGAAGGGGCTTGTGCGAATAGTGCGGCCCGCCATTATGGCATTTTAGGCCGCACCCCGCCGGCATTGTGCCCGGCCCATCCGTTCTCCAGAGTCCCATAGGTCGTCCGCGCTCCCTCACACGGCGCCCTCGCAGCTCATAACACATGTGGGTACCCCGCTTCCCATGGCCTTTTTCCCTCCTTCCCTCCCTACCTCCGCTCCTCCCTCATCCTCCTCTACTTCCTCCGGCCCGTCGGCGTACCGGGCCGCATACCACCGACACACCGGGCGCATGACGTCGTGCCCCTCGACGCGTCCCAGAGCGCGCGCCACTCCATGAAAGGTTATATTGCAGCATTCAACCTCCGTATATCCCTTTTTTAAGGTACATAATCAAGGTCCTGACTCATAGCATGCAGACAAAGTCAGTGTACTACATCGTTGCTGCAGCGTGTACTTGTCATGCGCGTATTATAATACCCCGAGCAGCGCGTTGACTGTGTGTAGCCTGACACTGACTGGTCAATGTATCAGGAAAAAAGGAAGCAACGCGTAGTATCCCCAATGGCGGGATTGTCAAGACCGGCCCTGAGAGTTTAAACATCGATGACCAACTGTGCAAATTATAATATACAGCACATACCAACTCTCCGATAAGTTAAATCATATCTATTTAGTGCACCGAAATTCTAAGAAATTGACAGACGAGCTTTCCGAAGTGAAGCCCTCAGACACATCAGCGCCCCTCGAGTGCGGTACACCATTCCGCTGCGTTCAGCGCCTAAATGCTTACTTATACATCTCAGAAATGTTCGGGAATACAGCATCTCGTCCCCTCACGGTTGAATCAGAACCATGTTGAACCCTTCAAAAATATCTACGTAAGCAGCCACATATTTACTATATCGACGCTTTCTGCGCGATACCGCCGCCTTTGAGATTTTGAGAAAGCCTCGACGCTGACCCACGTAAGTGCAGCAGGCGACATGATGATTTGGATTCTCAGGAACTTGTCAGGAACCCCTCCGAGAACACTACATAGACACGCAGGGCACGCCGCACGGCTATTATTATCATTTAAATCTTAAAAGGCAGCTTCGCTTACTGATCGCGTGGCGTGCGACACAGCCGCAGCTGGCGTTGTCGTACCGCTCTAAGCTCTTACCGGTGCAGCATAGGACGTCTGCATGATCAATAACCAGTCTTGAGTCCCCTGTTCGATCTTGATCCCGCCCCATTTGGATGCCGGTGATTGCCGCGTCACGCCCAGGCGCGCCGAGATGCCTGCGCTCAACCTGCGCTAGGCGCGCGTACTGCGCTACCCTCTCTCCCTTGCGCGCACGCGCCTTGCC
>JAEKIV010000679.1:0-16858 GCA_016801325.1 Hypholoma fasciculare
AGGTGACCGGTCATGTGAGTTGCCGGCTCCATAGACTCCATGGAGTAGAGCCGTGGAGTTTCCAATTCTCGTTTGCTCTCTGCGACTACCCCCATCATTTTCATCATTTTTGTGTGAGCTATCCAAGGCGCTTGAGCGCTTTGAACCCCGAAATGACGAATTATCTAGTCATTTCAAGTTCTAGGTACATGGCTCTGACGCCGATTTGTCATTCCGAGATATTTAGATGCATATAAGCACAGAAATTTATACAGATTTTGCCCATCTCAAGAAGCCATTATTTGTTTCATGAATAAATACACCCCTTCAAGATACTGGCAGCATCATTTGTCATTGCTCGCACCTCACAACCGGCTTTCTGTCATAAATGAACAGTGTGCATCAGAATCCTTGAATTTCAATCAAGATGTATGATTATCTGATGCCTGAAATGATGACCGTGATCATCGTGATGTCCATGCGAGATTCTTATGCTGTTAGTGATTCTTTTCGGCTGTATATTATTGAATTCTTTCATTTAACAAGTGTTTCACTAGCCAGTGGTGAGAGACAATCAGAAGATGGCTGATCCTTTTCTATATTTACTGTTATTTTGTTCATCATGGTGTTTTATTCCCTGATAATTTATCAAATATAATATGTTCGTAGTACTTAAAGGCAAATTATACTGAACTTCTGTTGCACTTATTACAATGCTTGATATACCCGATAGCAGACCAAGTGATGCAGAGATATTACATTTCAGTCTGCTTGGTCTGATAATATTTGGTACGTCACAAATTCCATGAGTGCTACAATTTGACAATGTACTTTTCTGGTAAGTTCTCCAATAAAAAATGCATTTTAACTGATCTCAGGATTTGATAGTGACCTCACCGCACTCACGGAGCTACATCACCCTTTCAGCTATCACACTATTATACGCAATGTCTGCTTACGGAACTTTTGGATATTTGGTATCACACCTTGGCACAGTCATATACAATCTAGAGGCCTCAATGTCCGTTGTTGCGGGGGATGGTGTCACTTCCACCAGTACGGAAGAGCTGCCGGCCCCGGACACCTTGAATGGCGGTGCTTTTTCGCCTAGTATAGAGCAAGTACTTTCTATAATCATTTCTGATGGACTACTTGTAAGTCTTCACTGCATTTTATCAATATTCAGCTTTCATTTATCCTAGAAAAGATATGGCGGTGCTATAAAATCTGGAATAATTCAGTTCGGGTGTTGACACTCTGCTTGATCTTGTATATTGCCGAAATAGGTAACGTCTTGCTTAATTTCTTGTCCTTAATTGAGCAGAATACTAACACTACATACAGCATTATATATCATCCAATTTGTCGAGGCTATCTTGAAGAGCTCTGATGGATTAGTCAGGACTAATGTTTTCGCCTGCGCTGCATATCTTGTCACACTACTGTTGACAGTGCTCGCTACATTTCTCATTGCGTATCGCATTCACTCCTCAACAACAGATATTATCATGAGCGCTTCCAAGAGGCGTTTCAACAAGATTCTTGAAATACTCCTACAGTCGGCTTTTCTTTACACAGCTTCCCTATTGGGATATGTAGTGTTATCTTTCGTCCACGTAACCAACTCTGACATTCAGACACTTAATCGCGCTTCATTCTACGCGGGGGCTGTTCTACCTGTCACAATTGTACGTCTTCTCTACATCCGGCCTTGATTGAGCCCTGGTATTAACGACATGGAAATATCAGAATATTGGACCTACTCTCATGGTTGCTCGAATCAATTTTTCTCGGATTGAAAATAGTACAACCACTCATAAACTTACCGACATTGATTTTGTTGGAGAACAAGGAAATCCAAATGCTCTCCAAGAACAACAAACCCAGTTGCTTACGCCAGGAGTGACGGAAGGAGAGGGACGAGGAGAAACTCCCTGCAGCACGGGGGAATGAACATACACGCGGACGCCGGACATTTGTGTTTAAAAAAATATAATTATTCATTTATCTGGCGCCATTTGATAAAGAATGTCTGTGGTAGCATAACATACAGTGGAGCTATGTCCAATAATATGGCAATCCGTTTGCACATTTATTCTCACGCGCGCCCCTCAGCGTATACATGTCAATTCACCGCACAACAACATTCAGGTAAGGGTTAATATTAATGCATAGTATGTATTTAGCACCTATATCCAGTATATCACGGTGTATGGGTTTCAAACAAAGTATTAATGGAGGACCAGACAAAGTGTGATTTGAACCGCGCGCAATGAATGTTGGATCAGTGTCAGCAAACTAATTTGGGTATTTCCGTAAAACGGGCCCAAAACGTAAGAAATACTCTAATTAAACTTCCAATTGGCGTTATTCATCCGTAGAAGGTAGTTGGTGGCTAGATATGTAGGTTTTCTGTATTGTAATCGTTCAAGGCGATCAGTCACGTGACGAAAATCCTCCTTCGAAATGACCGTCTAAGGCTAGTCTAGGAAGATTTAGCACTATTTACGCCTATAAAATGAGTAGAAGGCCACTATAAACGTCTGTTTCAATGAAGAAGTGTATATTTTTGCTTTAATCACATCAAAAAGGCCTGATCATGGCCGATTAGACCTACTTAGACTGATTTTATCATTCATGAGCTTATTAAAATTTAAAATAGCAAGGGATATTTCATATATAAGCACAGTAGAGAATGCTCAGATACTTTTGTGGCCATGGAAGTGCTGTGGTGGGATCCAATGGCCATTTTGCGCACTCTCTGTCGCACTTGTGGAGCGGGGGCGCGCGTGTGAATAAATGTGCAAACGGATTGCCATACAATAATGGGCCACAGGAAATGTCCGTGGCATGTCCGTGGCATGTCCGTGCGTCCGTGGCACGCACAGGCCAATGTCCGTAAACAGATGCACGCGAGCTGGGAAGCACGCAGCTGTATCTTTTTACCATGAATACGCATTCACATCACCTATGGTTCGCCACGCGCACAGTGCGGAAGCGAGCTCAAAACGTGATGAGAATTGGCAGGATACAGCTGTGGGTCTGCATGGCCGCGCGCCTTGAGGAACAGAGAAGAATTGTGACAGACCTCGTATGTCGCTGGGTAGAAGAAGCGAGCGTCGGCGCAGCACCGGCAGAAATTCGGAATTATATTCCCGAGAGAGAACCACGCGTGCCTCCGTGCACGCTGCGCAAGACGGGGAAGCTAACGTGCGGCGAAGGAAATTTTGAACTGCCGCGGGATGCGTAGCCAATACACGCTGGGGTATATACGACGAGGTAGAGGCACTTATGTACACGTCCCCTCTAACCAACAAACGTGCAGACGCCTGCAAATCATCCTGAGATCGCGCGCGAGTGGACCGTGCCGAGGTGACCGTGGGGTATGCGGGCATCTTTATATGGGAAGAGGGTGGTGGAGATCAGGATAATAGATGGAGCAAGGAAGGAGGCCGAGGCTAGGAGGGTGTTCGAGAGATGCACGGGGAGACGCTAGGGTTTCACATACAGATAAACGAGCGCCTAGATTAAACGACGGGCGCAGTAAATGCTGTGGACGCTGGAATGCCCCGAATGGTAGAGTAGAAAGTTGTTGTCGTTATAAGAAATCACTCCGTGCAACGCGCACGCACACCGCACCAGGGGCCTATCTTTCCACCAATACCCATGTTTCTGTGGCCCACTGGACGACAGCGTCGCGACCGCGGGTGCGTGGCGCAGTGATTACGCCCACGTTCGGTGGTGATGGGTGGATAGGGAGAGGGGGGAGACGCTTCGATGGGGGGCGGGGAATGGCGAAAAGGAGTAGGTGCGGCATGGTGTGCAGCATACACACGGCGAGATGACAGACAACTGTATATCGACTTGACGCTCGTGTCTGACCAACACAAGAAGTCCCAGTGGAAATGTGCCCATCAATCCGTCGCCGTGTGGACGATGGCGTCGGTTTGCAATGATGAGATTGTCCCACAATGCGGCGCCGATGCACACAACCATAATTTTTGCGTTAGCTGCTACCACACATAGGCACTTAGACACGTACATCACAGTGCGCATGAGTGGAAACTAGATGGGTGTGTGCAGCGGCGGACGCGCAGACGGCTACAATGGCGACACCTGAAATCGAGATTGTCGTGGATTGAATACGTAGAGTCGCAGATGCAGTACTCACCTTTGCATACCGCACCATTTTTGAATTGGAGCATCTCATTCTGCAATAAGAAGAGGTTGTATCGGCTCTAGAAGTCGCGCTGGCACTGAACAGTGCTGGATCCTGGGAGATCGATGGTGGCGGCTGCGCCGTGCCGATGCCGTCTTTATGTGGTCGTGGTGACTCGGCCAGACATCGTGCCGCCGGAGGCCGGCCCAGAGTCCTTTGTCCTATCAAGTCGCCATGATCCCCTCGCCGCGCTGGAAGGTTTAACGCGGCCATACAATGTGCGTGTAGTACCGCTACCTACTTTTTATAACACTCTCACGTTCCAATGACGCGTCGCAGCCCTCCAGCACACGCCACCATGGTCCCTCCGCCCACCGCGCCGCTTGGCATTCAATGCCTCTCTGTCTAGCTTTTATAACACGGAATCCCACGCGACTTCTCGTTCTTATTTCGTTCAGACAGAACTTTCCAAGAAATCACATGGACCTGCACCGTCCGCTCCTATGAACTGCCCGCAATGCTCTAATAAATTTCCTGCGTACAACGAATAACGCACAATAGCAGTCATCGTGAATAAATACATTCGTAAATCTAAATAATCAAACAGCTGCGGCGTCGCCGCATGCACAAATGTAACGCCACTGAATACTTTGGGAAAACGCTACGCGCGCACTCAGTCTACTGTCTGCTAAAGAGGAGAGACAACGTGCACGCGAGTGATACGCTAATCCAAGCTTCAGCGGCGAGATGCATGAGGTCGGCGACGCTTCCGCGCGACCACGGAGAGGCCCGCAGGGAGGATTAGCAAAGATGAAAACCGCCTGAGCGATACCGTGCGCACAGCGCAACATCCAACGCGGGCGGAAAATATACCCAATCTCACTACGGGCGACAGCGGGCGTGGAGCTGAGAGATGGGTGGGGTGGTGATGGTGATGATCAGAAAAAGTCAAGACGGTGCAGAAAATAGTGGCAACGACCCAGCCGACACGCGAGTACCAGCGCCGCTGCAGTCACTTGATGATTGGGGAAGTGCCCAACGTGAGCTGCACCCCAATGAGAGGGACATGCATACTGTGACAGGGCGCAGATCAATCTGTGCTGCAGCGGCGGGCGCGGAGAGCAGGCAGATGGGTGGCCAATGACGGGCTACCAGGCTTCCGGGATTTTGCTGGTGCGGGATAGTATCTTCAAACATGAAAAATACCCCATAGAACCACAGCCATTCGAGATAAATGCTTGACCATACGCGTGCGAGCTGCCTATGACGGCAAGCGCATCGAGCATGGAAGCCGAATCACCTGGGCTGTGGGCGTGTGGTGTAGTAGTGATGGGACGTGACCGATAGTTGTGAGATGAGGGGAGAGGGGACCGGGACTATGGTTTAACGTTGCGCGTTTGAGGCCGCGGTGGATTGGGTGAGGGCGGTGAGGGTGTCGAGCGCTGATGCAAGCTGATGTGCGGTAGGGAGGTAGAGGAGAGGAGCTATCTGAGCGCGAGGAACGGAGTAACGTCAATTGGTACGGCGTAGGCGAGGATTTTATGAACACGCAGCAACGTACACCCTCAAAAATATACCATACAAACGAACAGCGCTCGTCATGATCATAGACACCACGCACACGAATGTAAGTTGAGATCCCAATACGTGCTGCGTGATCACATCTATGCCCCGCGAGGTCTTGGATTGTGAATGTCAGGTTCTGGTGGAGTGAGTGGTTACGTAGAAGTGAGGCATAAGTCGCGCTGAGCGAGATGGATGTTGGGTCCTGGGAGATCGATGAGAGGAAGATGCACATCCGAAAGAGCTAGTAAGCCCGAAGCCTCTCGTGCCGATGCGGCGGCGATGCCGTCTATATATATTTGGTCGTGCCGAGCAAGTGCCGAGGGCCAAATAACGCGCCTCTCTTCCCGCCGCCTCTCTTCCCGCCGCCATCATGAACTCTTCACCCCGCTCCGGCCTCACGAGCGCACCAAAGCAAATCGAGAAGATAAAATAAGACCATAAAGTGAGTGAAACACTATCGAAATCACTCGTAGGCTCCCTGCACCAGCCGTCGTGATCTCACCGCCGCATCTGCGCCTCTGTCTGTCTTCCCTTCTGTCCGGAGAGCTCCACGACCTCGTCTCTTCTTACCTTAATTATGCTCACCAACACGATAACAGCCGCACCCGTTCTGACGCAAAGTCAACGTTCAACATCTGCCCCTGCCCAACCTCCGTCTCTCTTCATCACAGCCTCTCCTCCCTTCCCCGCTCCTTGAATCCCGCTCGAATACTTCCATACGACCGTTCTTGCTTCTCAAAGTACAATGATAATCCTCCAATTTGCACGTGTGCTTGGTTGCCGAAGCTGCTCCACCCGCATTAAATGCACACGCCAGCACTCCGCCACAAGTACGCGTCGTCCCATTCGGGAGACGTCTCCGTTATTCCGTAGTCTTCAATCCCTCGCTCTCACCTCCCTGGATGTTTTCTCGGTGACCTCTTTGGCCTTCACACAGCCAACTACGTGCAGACTGTCCGCTGATCACACCCTAGTCACTTCCAAGTTACTTCACTCCAGTCATAATTTATGCCTTCGCCGATGCGTTACCGCCCTCTCACCTCGCGTTTGGTATCCCGCTTCAGAACTCACGCCCTCCGCTTTCGCCGCTGCGCCCTACCAATACGTCGGCTCCGTTGGAGATTCCCTCCCCCTCCTTGCATCCCGTGATTTCCCACGTGTTCATCATCAACCCTGCTACCGACGCCGTCTCTGCTGCCAGCTCCCCGCTCCTCGCTTGCATATAATCGACAAGGTGAACATTCCCCTCTGACGTGCACACCCTTGTCACTTACTTCCGACTCCAGATCAAACTTACACCGATGCGCCACCTCTCACTTCGCGTGTGATGTCGGTGACCCGGCGCGCTATTCCACGTCCCGAATAATTTAACTCCACCATTTTGATTTCTGTTATTGGTCAGGTGCACCCCGCCGTGGACGCATATTCATCGATTCATCTTCCACCTCACTGCGTCATTGCGTGCATGGAATAGCCACAGGAATAATATGTAGGGCATACTTCATTGGGTGAGTGCAGTTTCTGTGGTGGATACGAGCTTATAAGCAAAAATTCAGGAAGAATGTTACATAATTTTTCGCACTCGCTGTCCAGTCTCTACACTCCCCCTAGTCCCTTTAATTAATATCAAATAGCGATGTCGAGAATGTGCACTGGACAGAATGACACAAGGACACTACGCTATTGTCTCTTCGATGTCCTTACCCCGCTAGCCGTTTCGATTCGCACACACACACAATTCCCCCGCTGGCACCTACTTTGTCCCAAAGATACTATCATGGAAGCCTCGGGAGTCTCCTAAATAAATGAACAGTTAGTTCTGGTATTTGTGTGAAATTTTTTTCACTGACGATGGATTCATATGTATGTACAGGCCGACCGTAACGGTTCCGAGCGATCCGCGATCGCAGTGGCCGCAGTGAAATGTGGATAACTGGGTACACCGCCCGTGATATATCGTGCGCAGAGCGCGGCATCCGGCGCAAGCGATGGGTTGTGCCAATTTCACCGCGGTCCGTCGGCGGGCGTGGAGCTGGTGCATGGGTGGGATGGATGATGAGCAGAGAATGAGAATGAGGGCGATGGGCGCAGCGAATCGCGTGTATCCAAGCCCCGCTGCAGTTCGTATTGGAGTCAATAGAAGTGTTCCATGTGTTTTAAACCTCGCTGAGAAGAGTATACATACTATACCATGGCGCAGATTGGTCCGTGCTGCAGCAGCCGGCTGTGGGAGCATGCGCGTGCGCACACCTGGAACGGCGACCGCGGCAAGCGTGAGAATCAAGATTCGTGCCTGTGGGTTTGTGGTGCAGTGGAAAGAGTGCTTGATTTATGGTCGCATGAATGGTGTGAGACAGGACCAGCGAAGGAGGTTTGAGGGGGAGCGGATGTGTGTACTTGCAAAATGCGCTGAGGGTGCCACGGAGGTAGGGCAGAGCAGGTTGATAGAGCGCGGGAACTGGAGTAGCATTTACTCATGCCTTGAGGTGCGGGGTATGAGCACACAGCAGAGTACAACCAACTGGATTGACCATACGAAAGACCAGCGACCGTCTTGGACGCCGCGCATACATATGGAAGTCGAGATTCCCCTGCGCTGCATGGTCACATCCTTACACCGCGATGTCTTGGAATGTGAGTGACAGATCCAGTAGGAGTAAGTGGTAGTGCAGGAGCAGCGCATAAGTTGCGGCGAGCAGTGATAAGTGCTGCATCCTGGGTATGGCAGTTATATTGTGCAAAAAGTATTACACATTTTGCGCGCACATTTTCATGTATGCGCACACATTTAGCACATATTTCTATGTATGTGCGCACATTTTTCAGCTTGCGCGCACGCAGAGCTTACGCTATGCCTATGTATATGCGCACCTTTTTTCAGCTTGCGCGCACGCAGAGCTTATGCTATGCACGCACGAAAGAAGTTATGCACGCAAGTTATGTGCATGCAAGACTTAAGTGCGCGCGTGAACGGAGTTGTGCGCGCATGCTCCGCACACTTTAAGACTTAAGTGCGCGCACCTGAAAGAGATTGCGCGCGCAGTGACCAAACAAGCACACCATTTCCCTGTGAGTCACGCGCGTTTGGCTGATGGGCAATGATGAGAATGACTTAGAGAAGATTTGGAGGAGATAACAGAAGTTAATTATTAGGATACATTAAGGCTGTCAATCGAGTAACAGCATTACAATAAATATCTATCCCAAAGTTTCCATCATCAGCTGTGAAATCATAGTCACCTAGACGTTCTTTCGCTGCCTCTATCTCCTCATCATCATTTACAAATAAACCGGCTTCTCGTTCTCCCTCCACGTCATTTCCAAAGTCATGGACCATGGTAGTCAGTAGTTTGAGGATCCTCAGCAAGTTCATCAGCAGGTGCAAATGCTTCGTTAATATCGTCGCCGTAGTTGTCTGAAACATTGTTCACGTTGTCGCCAGGATCTCCGGTCCAATAACCCTGGTTGATGGCCTTTTCTCTGCTCAGCTGATACAGAGCCAGAGGGGTTTTATTTCCGGCTGTTCTAATTTTGTGAAGGTTCCAGGAAGCAACTGTTTCATCGAGAGAGTGCTGTATGCGGTGGTGATAAGCCAGGAAGAGACACACACGTTGAATATCTGACTCCATGTCGAGCAGGCCTATTTTTTCCAGATGAAGGAAAATGGTCCGGAAAAATTCAAGCGTGTCTCGTCGCACGTCACGCCAAAGTCTCTCGATTCGAACATTATGAATAGACCTAGTACAGAATCATTAGTCAGTAAAATCACTTGTGAGGAATAAAATGAACTGACCTTCCGCGCAAATAAGCACGATGATGTTCACCCCACTTTGCAATGATTCTTCGTTCCACTCCATTGTTTTCTGTCCCGAAATCTCCCCGTATGCGACTTGGCCACCCATATATTCCAACAGAAGTTATTAAAAAGTGCTCAACAGTTCTAGCCCGCTTGTTGTTCGAACACTTGAGATAAATAATCAGGCGCGAGTGGCCGTCGATGCATCCGTGAACATAAAACCCCCAAGGCCGAAGTTTTTCATTCCCGTCGTGATGCCACAGAGCATTACTTCCACGGACTTTGTATACGCGACGCTTGATTGCTCGATTCCAGCTGGAGCAAAAATCAGGATAATAATAGTGAGGGCAATGAAAATACACACACCGAAGGTTAACGCCAATAGCGTCTACTTTTCTGAGACTCTCTTTCACGCGATTAAGTGTCACATGGATATTTACAGCTTCCAAGTGCCCTCGCACAACCACAGAGCCAGAAAGGGGGTGTCGACGACAAATATCAGCCACGATTTCATTAAGGTCATCGTCAGAAACATCGGTAAATGGTCTCCGTGCTGTGGATCTACCAGCAGCTGCAAAACGATTGTAGAGGGTGCGTCTACTGATGCCCATAGCCGACGCTATTTGTTGCCATGATAGTTCCATGTCATGTAGCTCGGCTGCGCAATCCAGGTCGATATCAAAGCGGGGGCGCCCGCGACCTGGGGTTTTTGGGCACTGGGGCGGTTGATAGCTTGGGCGAGGAGTGTCAAGCCATTTTTGCAGAGGAGCAGACACCTCCAGTACGAGCCCTATTAGTCCATTGATGTCGTCGTCTGTAATCCAAGGATCATCCAGTTCAGCTAAAATTTGATGGGCTGAGTGCATCTTGTGCAGAATTCCCTCGACACTGGATTCTTCCACATTGGGAATAGAAGACAGTATAAAGCGCCCTTCTTTGAGTATTTCACCACAGTGGAGTAGTAAGAGCTGGACATTATCAGTTTCACCGGGAATTGAAGCCATGACGGCAAAGAAAAGAGTGCATATGTATACGATCACATGCCAATTACGTAGTTGACAGTTGTGCGAAATCAGAAATGCTTTGAGCGCTGGGAGTTGGTCTTCCTTGCTCAGAGCTCGACAACTTTCCTCAAATACTTATGAGTGCCGCCCCGTTACTCGCGATCGCCGCAGCGTACGTCTGTGCAGTGTTCGAGAACGAGGTGTGTGAGTATCATGCCTCATGTTGATCAGCCGGCGGCGGTAATTGATTCGAGAGGGGTACTGCAGCGGGTATGGCGTCAAGTGGCGGCGTCAAAACGTACTCCTGTGCGGAGTATGCAACCTGCGAGTCTGCGACGAGCTCGCTGCAGGCTCTGCGGGTACGAGAAACGCGAACTGCTCCCCACGGCGCTCCGCACTGGCGGCAACAATTGACTGTGCACGGCTTGTGTGTGCTAGTGGAATGGCGCCTGCAAGAGCATCAAATCTCACAAAAGTGTTGTGGCGGCAGTATGGGGACGTAGAGCAATGAGGCCTCAGGCGGTATTGTACTTGTATTGTCTTCGTTCAATTCCATTTCTGATTCACAGTAATATTCCGGAGAACAACCATATGAGATACTACTAAGCTTTTTTACTGTTCAATACACGAGCATAATCTTCGCATTTTTCTCTCCAAGCTTCCGGCTGATTAACCGTTTTGTCGGGATGACAGCGCTGTTTGAGATCATCAGCAAGATTTGATTTCTCAGCTGAACACACGCACCAGGAGCAACTGAATTCGCTGGTCTCGAGCCTTGGGGTAGTCTTTTGTGAACGTAGCCCACTGTACCTTTGGGCCTGGCAACATCTCCACAATCTCTTTCATGACGCTCTGGAGAGACATCTTCATCAGGCGTTCATATTGAGTCAAAGCAAATACAATAGCAGGAGAGGGCGCCGTGCTTGCTTTTCGTGGCTTAGGCCGTGGCTTGGGTCTAGGCGCTTGCTTGGACGACGATGGCGGATTGGGTGCAGTGTATTCACGCCGATTTTCAGATTGAGGATATGGCCGTTTCCGTGGATTCGGGGGAGGAAACTTCTCGTTATACCGCTCATCGTAAGATCGGCCATCTGATTCGAAACTGGCTGATCCTTCTGTTTGGTATGCATCTGACTCGTCAGGCGAAGACTGTTTTGTCCGGAATTTTTTCTTTTGGCGGTGGGCTGTATGCACAAGCAATTGAATGCTTGGATTATGCTGAGATAAATGAGGCTGAACTTACAAGGCTCAAACTCAAAGACTGATTCACTCGATGACGATACGGAAACATATCTTGCTTTGGACGGTTTTTCTTTAGGTCTGGTGGTTCAAATCATTTGGCATATCAGAGATCATCAAACACATCGATAGGTATGTAGATATTACTGATCAGCGCCCATAGTATGGTCATGCTCGCTACGTGTATTGTAAGGGTAGTTCCGTCCCCCATCCTCCTTGCCTTTTGGTTTTTTTGACTGGCTGCTCGCGGGCTAGATATAGCTTGTTTAGAACTTTGCTCTTGTGAGTTTAAAATACGAGATCACCTACCGGTTTGTCTGAATCAGTACTGTGAGCTTCGTCGTGCTTGCGTTTTGAATTTGGGCTACCCTGAGCGGTAATACAAATAATTAGTTTGACAAGCGACACACATGTACTGTTATTAAACGCACCTTGGAGAAGTTGAGTATATGTTTTGCTAGAAGCATTGCAAATCCAGAAAACAAGGTCATATACTCTGTGTAGCGTGAATCTATAATTGGGAATGAATCGAGTACAGCCTCAAACAGATGTAACAATCCGTGGAGACCATGTTCTCCGGAAAAGAACTTGTTGGTCGTTATTTCGTCATAGTCCACAATGGAGCCGAAGTCCATAAGAAGGGCGGCACGGTATGCACTGACCGTATCAAATTGTAGGCGCAGTTTTAGAACATCAAGGCGATCTTCATCTGTTGCAGTCTATGAAAATAGTCAGCGGTAGGTTGAGAAAACAAGACAATCTCTACGCACCCCAAAAATATAACTGCATTCTTTCAGCGCATCTTGAAGGTGAGAGAAGCCCTCGGGGTCATATAACCCCCTGAACACAGATGAGCGGAAGGTGACAAGAAGAGATTCCAATGGAACAGCAATGATATTAATCTGGGCTATGCATTGCCGAGCCTCATCAGCATGCATATTCTGCTGCTCATACATCAATATGACAAGGTTGTGGAGATCGGCAATATACTTGATGACAGGTCCCAGTCCATGGGGCCCTAGGCGAAAATCGGCCAATAATTGTTGAAGGAAGTCGGGGGTGCTTTTTTCAAGAGCACTTGTCTGCTCCAGATCGAAGAGAAATCGAAACAACGGCTGTAGAGCGGTGATACTTTCCTTGCACAGCGCCATCAAAGGTTGAGATAGGTTATACAGAAAATCAATATCATCAAATTTTGCCTGGAGACCGGATAGTTGACCGGATATGTTTGAATATGCTCCTGAAGAGCGTTTGGGCCACTGGAAGGATGCATTAAAGTTAGGGATGTAAGACGAATAGAGAACAGAAAAATGACTTGCCCAGCTATGAGACAACAAGCCCCCATCTATTTCCGAGGGCCTACCACATATATTAACCGAGAGTCGAGTGAGCATTGGGCTTTTCGAGGTGCAATCTATGATATAATTAGTATGATGGTAAAGGAACATTATGATGATACTGACTGAGCTCTTGGATAATACTCTCTCGAATAATCTTGCTTGTTTTGTCATCAGGTAATCCTGAAGGAGGCTGAGGAATAGACATTTAGAAAGGATTGTAGATGGACAGCGTGAACTTAGGGGATTGGCACCTCATCATTCGATTTTTCCGACTTCCCGCGGTCTGAGTCAACGTTGTTCTTCTCCGGTATTGCCTCGGCGCTTTCAGTGGTTCCAGGGTGCGAGTTCAGCTGGCAAGGTTTCAAAGTGAGTTCTAACAAATTTGAACTGTAAGACACTCACAGTTTCTGGCTCGACATCAGCATCAATGTCAGCCACATAAGAGTCATCAATTCCACTTGTCGTTTCGGACTTGGGCATCGTCTGACGAATCCCACTGTCTGATAACTCTTGATTTTCATTGGCCGAGAGCACTTGGTATTCTTCGGGGTGGTAATATGACATGGGGTCGACAGGCAAATCTTCAGATCCAGCAGGAAGGATAATGAAAAATGCGCGCTTGAACTGTGGTGAATGATATTTCCCAACAGCCCTGTACCGGTCTTATAGCGAGGTCACAAAGAGATGAAATATGATTACTCACTGTTGAATGTCGAATAGCCTAAGAGACTTTGAATTTGTGGTGTCAAGGCGCAAAAAACCTTTCGATCCGGTCCCAATTGCTTGTCTGAATAAGAGCCGCCAACCTTCAATTTGATAATCGGGGCTGAATGCGGCCACTACCGCATTGTATATATCCAATGAGGTGGGATTGTTACGAGGCAGCTGAATAGGCCTCGCATATTTCATGTAGAAGAAGCTATCCATACTAGGTGGTTTGTGATAGATGAATCAGTTGCAGTAGAACAGGACTTGAAAAACCATATAAACTTACTGATGCTCGTTCGGCTGAATAATACAAGTTTCGTCATCCGTGAAGACCGATGGCTTTGGAAAGATGGTGGCCATCCATTGTGTTTTCACTTTTTCTTTCTTAACAGATGCACGCGAAGCTAGAGGTGCCGCTGAAGAATGGGAGTGGGCACGGAAACTTTGTTTCTTCTTGGGAGCTTGGTTGGTTTGGCTCGTCCACTGCTGCTGGTTGAGCTGAAATGAGTCAGTAATTTGACTAGACTTGAAATTAAAGACGAGAAAAAACAGACCTGCGACGAAACATTGAATGGAAGACTGCCGTTGACTCCTGTTCCAGATGATGAATGTCCAGCTTCCTGAGTCTGGCGTCGGCTCCTTTCCTGAGAAATGCCCAGGAATGATACTGGAGTAGCTTTGGGACCAGGTGTTGGATTTGTGGGAGTAGGTGTTGGATAGGAAGTGTCGCTGTTGGAATTGAAGGTTGTTGACGTCGTACTAGGCGCAGCCTGTGAAAAAGTCAGACCGTCAGCGATTAAACAGGTAACTTGATTGTATAAGCGCACAGTGGGAAAGTGTCTAGGTGGCGGTACAGCACTGGGCGCTCCCCCCAGGCCAAAGGGTACTGAACCTTTTTCTGCATGTTGGTTTCCGCGGCATCCACAATGACACATTAATGGAAATGGATTGGAGTATTCGTCGCCATTTTTGGGATAAAAAGAATTACAAGAGCCTTCATCCGGACAGCGTACATTGGTGCACTTGCCTAGATCACTCCAGGCGACCATAGCTGAGAGTTTGCGGGTGGTGGATAAAAAAGCAAATGTTTTGTGTACTTTGTACAAATATAAGGTTTGATCAACTGGCTAGTCGTTCCGGAGTGAGAGACGGAAGCTAACCTAAATTTCACAGGGGGAAACCCTCTAAACTGTTGGTGAGCAGAAAGAATTTTTGTAGAAATAGATATCTAAGTCTTCTCGGGATGAGATTGCTCAGAAAGTGATATTAATACAATTCCAGTAGATTATTCCAATAGTAGAACTTGTAATTCCTATTTGAGAACCAATATCGACAACAGAGGAATGCCAAGAGCATGCCGAGGCTCGGTAGCATCAGTGGTGCAATATAGGTGTGATGCGCGCGCAATGTTTTCCCGTGCGCGCGCCTTACTCGACTTACTCAGTTCTCGTGCACGTACTCAATTCTCATGCGCGCAGTTACTCAATTCCCGTGCGCACATTTACCCAGTTCTCGTGCATGCACCTATCCAGTTCTCGGTTCTCGTGCGCGCACTTACTTGATGCGCGTGCAGTTACTCAATTTTTATGCGCGCAGTTACTCAATTCCCGTGCGCACAGTTCTCGGTTCTCGTGCGCGCACTTACTTGATGCGCGTGCATATGTTGTATGAATGTGCGCCGAAGATCAAAAAATTGCAGAATGTGCGCACAATACATTGATTTCAGCAAGTTGCGTGGATAATTTATTTTTGCACAATATAACTGCCATACCTGGGAGATCGATGGATGACGATGCACGTCCAGAAATAGCAGGCAGTCCTAAATCATGGGCAATAGAAAATGTGCGTGCACGAGCGTGCGTGTGCGTGCGTGCGTGCATGTACGTGCACGCACTTCGCACGCACCGCACGCACTGCCACGCACAGGCCAATGTGCGTGTCATTGTCTAACTACACAACCAAAGCCCAGCTACTCACAGAACCTGTTCCGTTGACTTCTAATAGTAGTTTTGAGTACCTGTGTAAACTATCACATAATACTGGTTGAAAGGCGATGTCCAGCAATAAAATATAGGAGCCGTGACATTGTGTGACAAGAGTGACGGTTTACGTATCATAATTGCGTCTCTAGTCACCGTCCAGTGTATCGAGCTTTCTTATCCTCTGGGGAGCCCTGTTACTCCCAAAAACAATTTATTCCATTAGTACATAGTTGATAGTATATGTTGTTGTATAATTCATGTGGTTTTTGCATGAGATGCAGATATTGCGCGCTCCTTTTCAGGAGAGTCAGGACTCAGCCTGGCCCGGGAAGTAATGTCTAATACTCTCATGGCCGACTCTTTGGATCGTGCTTCGATGTTTGATCTCCTTTGTAAAATCTTCGTATAGTGCAATAGCTAGATATTTAGACTAGGTTCGACTGAGTTCCCTGTTTATTCATGTATTTTACAAGTTATTGGGTGAGGGTATTCTATGTGCATTTGGCATTCCTTTCGTTAAGTGAACATCTATCATGTTGCAATTAGACTCAAATGCAATAATCAAACAATCATAGAAATTATGGAACAGTGCACGCACAGTACACGCACATACACGCACCAGCACGCACCAGCCGATGTGCGTGCCACGCACACGCACGCACCACGCACGCACCGCGCACGCACCATACATGCACGCGCACGCACCACACGGACATGCACGCACACAGCACGGACATGCGCGCACTCACACACACATTATTCTGTGCGTGCCACGCACGCCACTAGCACAGTTTATGTACGGTGGGGTGGTCAAGACGTCGGCTAGATGTCATACTGCCTTTTGCGGAAGTATTTTCCATATCGGGGGTACTTCTGCATGATCATACACCCGGGCGAGCGTCGGCGGTAGGTCTCCGAAAATTTTACTCCTCTTGCTGACGACAACATTGTGCAGCCCAGCATGGTGTGTATTATTCATATATTTGGACGATATACTGATTTACACTGCTAATATCAATTCAGGAGTTTTTCAGACACATGTATCGTTATTTTAGGCCAGACGGAGGAAGCGCAGGCCCACCGGA
>JAEKIV010000680.1:0-19184 GCA_016801325.1 Hypholoma fasciculare
GGCGATACGGCAGTACGCGCGCGCTTTTCAGGGCGCGCTAATAAGCGGCGTACGGTTGCTTCCGAGTAATATTCAGGCCGGGTGCCGTGGGGGTTCTCTAGCACTGTAGCAGTCTAATAAGCGGGCGGTCAGTATGGGGAGAAAGGCGGGAGGAGCGTGCCACGTACTGAAGACAAGAAACACGCGTGATCGCCCTCCAGTGAGGAGGAGCAGGAGCAGGAGGAACAGAAGGAACAGCCTAGGCGCAAGGAGAAGCAACACAAGGCTCCCGCGGCGAGCGCTAAACAGAAAGGTAAGTCATTAATTAACTATAGTACTTCTGTGGCACTTCACCCTGCATCTAAATGCACCCGCGGCACTAGGTCGCAAAGGTACCAAGGAGACCGCCAAGAAATCGTCAAAAGCTGCCGGGGCGAAAAAGGTCGAGGTCGCTATCCCTGCCAGAAAGAAGCCTAAGGCCCGCTCACCGACACCATCCGGGGATGAGGAGAATGGAGAAGACAAAGGCAAAGACGAAGGAGATGAGGAGGATGAACCCGAAGACGAAGGAGACGAAGCAGGTGGTACTGGCGATGACAAATCTGAAGGCCACACCAGCGCGGATGAGCCAAGCAAAGGGAAGAAAAAGGGCAGCAAGAGCCGCGGCAAGAAAGATGGTGCCGGGGCTGATGGGGGTACAAAGGGACAAAAACAAGCACGTAACTTCAAAGGTTTAGGAGTTGCTTACGACCCCCCCTGTGATTCCTGCTACCTTAAGCCCACGTTCTGTGAGATCCTGGTTTCGGGCAACGGGAATTGCATCCCTTGCAAAATCAAAAAATTATCTTGTGTTTATCATCTTTCACCTAAACAGATCGGCCTCCGTACAAAAAAGGACTCGAACTCCAAACAAAGCCTTCAACTTTCGAAAGGCTCCAGAAGCAAGTCCACACAAGAGTCGTCCACTGCAAAGGGATCCAAGGTGCCACCCAATGGCAAGCAAAACAACGATGTCGACAGCACCCCTTTCATATATGACGATATTAATGACCTCAAGGAAAGCATCGCGAATCTCACGCTCAGCCATGGCCCTCGCATGTGGGAACTCGGTAAACGGATCGACAAGCTCGAAAAGGATATGGCCGCGCATGTTGGGGGGATTGAGAGGGCCATTAATGCCCTGTGCAAGATCGTCGACAACGCCGCTCGCAACAACGCCTTCAGTGAGTTAAATAGCCACCACCCGCAGAGCCCCTCCGCCCATGAGTTCTGCCTCTAACATTTTATTTCTGTTTCTCATATTTGCAGAGCCGAATGCCACAGTTCCCATGGCAGTTTTCGATGATAGCTTCCTAGCAAACGGACAGGGACAGCACCCATCGCCCCTCAAGTCATTGGTGGGTGCCGCGGCAGGTACTACAGGAGCTGTGTCTCTGTCCCTAGGAACTCACTCATCGCGTCGGAATGCGCCCAGCTCATGCGCCGGCACCATCGCGAGCTCTGCTTGAGCTACACCGCTCCCGCCGCTGCTGCCGCCGATCCGCTGCTGCACCCCCTCCTCGATCCACCAACGATGCAATGGCCCTCGACGCCTGCTTCAATGCTCATCCCCGCCGCCTGTAACGCTCGCGCGGGGGCCGTTCCATGCCGCCCTCACTATCCACCACCCTCCTGGACCAAACGCGCCGCCGTTAGGTGCCCCAGGCATCCCCACCCCTGCATGCACTGTTCCCCGCCTGTCCGCCCTTTGAACATTCAAAAGTGCCACCACGGCGCCTGCGGGAGCTGGGATGCTCGCGTAGGTGCCGTTTCCTACCACCTCATCGCTCCGCGTCCCCGTACCACCGCCACAACGCCTGCGCGAGCTTTGATACTTGCGCAGGTGCCGTTTTCTGCCCCACCTGCCCACTGGAGACCTACGTCGACCACCAGAGTGCTCACACGAGCGTCGTCTCCATTGTTCGGAGCAGGACGACACCCGCCAATCAGCGGCTGCGCAATCCACCACGAGCCCTGTACGAGATGATGCGCTCGTGCAGGAACTCTTCAATGCTACGACCACCCCGCTACACCTGCAGAGCGGGCATTCATCGCCGCTGCCCACAGGCCGCACACCTCCGTACCCGCAAAGTCTGCACCCTACTCCTCTCAAATCATTTACCGCCGCCGCCGTGAATATTGCATTCACCTCGCCGTCACCACTGTGTGGGCCAGAAGCGGAACGTGAGTCATAAAGCTCGCGTGTCGTGCGTGTGGTCGTGTGTTGCATATATTTTGTAAGTATGATCGCTCGTAGCTGTGTATAAGTAGTATATAATACCATTTAAACATGTATAATACATCCTAGAACTGTTTTTAATATATTTATTTTATGTGAAATTGTGAGGACATGCAGAGGGGCCTGCAGCACCCTGGCGTAAGTTGACAATCTCAAGGACTCTGCGGGGCGCTCCAGGACATACGGAGGCTTCCTGTAATAATGTGGGAGTGATCAAATGATTGAGGTCAGCCTGGGAATAGAAGTTATTTTCCTGATGTACCACCCACAGAGCTTCCAATGAACCACCGACCAGAGAGGGTGGCATTGCAAAGGGCCCCTCAGGACAAACAGCGATGGAGAACGGTGCGTTGGTGGGTGGTCAAGCAGAGACTTTTAACAATTCCCCAGCAGCGAACGATCCGTCGAAATTGACGGAGGTAGCGTCCACCGCTGCCTTACAAACTGGTGCAACTAACAACTCATCGGCTGCTGGCAACAAATCCCCGGATATCAATCTCTCGACATCGATCCAGCCTGGTGATCCTGCGGCCCCGCCTACAACTGACCCGACTGACAAGAGCTTGGTGGATCAATTGTGTGAGGAAGAAGTCCAAGATCGCACCAATGCAAAATGCAAAGCTGATGATGAATCGGTTGTAGACGATCTGCCAGACGGCAAGAAATTGCGCCAGGAGTAGGTCAGGCTGTAACTGTCGTTGTATATACGCTCTCATTTGGTCTTCTTGTCGTGCTGCATCTGGTGGCCCCATAGTACATATATCTTTGCGCATGTATCAGAATGAACAGCGGTTGTATGCCATGCCAAAAAGGCCCTCCCCTCGCATATCTTGTGCCTATAGATGTGAAATCTAATGATGCCCAGGCAAGAGTTCTTCAATTACGAAAGTACAACAGCCCACAATGGTGCTGCCCTGGCTAATTGTGTGAATGTATCAAACTTGTTCAAGAGCGCCATGGCAGTAAAATAGACTCAGATCGAGGGTGCTGTGGCAGCAAAATGGACTAATATGGCGCTACTGTCTGGTTCAAACATGCCATGGCAGAGCCTTTATCGAGCCACACGGAACCATCTGTGGCGATGGCCCATTCATTCACCCCTTTCCCCACATCCTGTTGGGTCCCCATTATCCAGGTCATTATGATTTATTACTGAGAGTTAAATACACACATCAAACAATGTACATCCTTCTTGTTGATAAAAACATATATCGCTTGCGGGGCAGCCTTTATCATTCTCCTTCGGAATAAAAAAGTAATATTCATATATCTCAATATAGTATCTTTCTGACTATACCTTGCCGGAGTAGGGTTCCCAGGTAGGAGGCGCAGGTAAGTAACAAGGGCTAGAGAAGCGCCCATAAGATACGAGAAAGTTTCATGTAGCACACCACTCCACGTATTATTATACCCATACGACGTACCGCTCCCATTTCTGCAGAGAATCTCTTCCGGCATGGTCTGCTATGATACAGACCACATTATCGTACATAAATATATTTTTTATGAGCAAAATAGATCCATCATGCCTACCCCGGCAGCAAAACTATGCAGAAATTGCCAAAGTGGCGCCCATGCGATGTGAGAAAGTGGAATGTGGACCACCATTCCACATATCATTATACCCATATGACATACTGCCCTCACCTCTGCTCAAAGTATCAACCGGCAGGGTCCTTTACGATACACGCCAAGTTAATATACATGAATTTTTTTTTTTACGACAAGTTCATTTATTACGCCTACCCGGCAGCACAATCATTGCAGAAATCCGTGAAGAGACGCTCAATTGATGCAGAAATTCCCAGAGACGCCCATGAGATGCACCATCATTCCTCTGTTACATACCGCCCCCACCCTTGTAGAAAAAATTGGCCGGCAGGGTTTTCAACGATACATATCACCTTACTATACGTGATTTTTTTTTTATGATTCTAACCAGTACATCTGCCTGGGAGCAAAATGCGATAGCTGACCGGTATTTGGAGACATCTGGTGTTACAGAAGGCGTATTACCCAACGACACAGTTGTGTAATAAGACTACCCTGGCAGTGTATTTGAGAATCCTAAGATACAATGTTATATTATGATCGACTAATAGTCACTGATACATACCTTCATTTCTTACAACACGTACTCTTGCATGTTGTCATGGCTTTTTCTTGTGCCGCTTCCTGATGAGCAAGTGCCTTGGCAGCCCGGCTCCTTTTCGTTGGATTGGGACCCATAAATTTGTGCGCCTCCTCTATCATCAAATCTTCCTGGCGCCTGGGGTGTTTTTGACTCATCGCGGGAGGGTCTTCGTCATAGAGTCCTTTTGCCAGATTCTCTTGGTATTCGTCCCACAGGGTCGGTAGAATTTGGTACTCGGGTGGTCCATCATTCGGACCATTGATGGGTGGGATAATAAGTTGAGGGACTGTCCTTCTAATCCTTTGGTACTCTAGTTCGGTGATGCATTTCAAAGGAAATGTTTCTGGTTCAGGACTTGAATTCCCTGGCTGGTCATCGGCCATATCTTGAATCTGGGGATCGATGTTGGGGTCCATGGCACGGACGGTGGATGCCGGGGGATTATTTCTGTGTATTGCAGGGGCTGCTGGGGCGTCGTCCTGAACATCATTGTTACCTTGCATCGGGGCTCTCGACCCACTGGGACTATTAGATCTGCTATCCGGCATCGGAAGGAGCCCATCAAGTTGGTCAAGCTGGTTTGCCACGGCTGTCATTGTCATTGTTCTTTTTCTTGCCTGGCGCCTAGCTTTCTGGTGAGCAGAGGCTTGCTTTGTCTTCGCCGCCTTGGCATTATACCCGTAATGGGCTAATTCCAGTTCCCCACCTGCGTCTGCCACATTCTTCCAGTGAAATGCGTCTTCAATGCCATGGGCCTCCTGACGCGATCGGATATGCAATATAAAGGCAAGCAGTTCGCCTTTTTGGAAAGAATTTGGATCCTGGATACCAAGCCCCCGCACAATGTATTGCTTATCAACAAATTTACTGCACTGCCCGGAGATTTGGGTAAATGGCATGCTTTGACGCTGCCTGGCAGATGCGAAATCTAGAAAGAACAATGTGCGTAAATCAAACACAGTAAATGAAATATGGGTGCCCACAGTAATGTTTGTTGAGGTATGTTCGCAGTAAGCCTGCAAGCTCTGACTTTGTCTGTGTTATACTATCTGGAGGTGCCGCGGGCATCACTGGGTAGCCTGAAACATCAATGGTCACTTGCAAATCATGCCTTGGCACAAATGTTGTTTGTGTGGGCTGCATGCCAGGCTGTGTTAGATCTGCAAGATTACAGACGTAAATCATGAAGGCACATTGTAATTCAATTATTTTGCCCTCCATGGAGTGAGAAAACGGCTTTGCTGCGACACCCATGATTTTCGCCATGTTATCATGCCTGGCAACTGTGTGAGCATCCACGGCAGCTATTCTCATAATGTACTTACACATCGATGCACCATTGCCCATCTGTCTGTCGAGCAGCAGTCAAACTAAATTGCAACATTCCCATTTCCAGCCAAAGCTGGTGAGCTGCCTTGGCAACTTTACTCCGCCCACTTTTCTCGAACAATCTGCCGGGCATCAGAACTATGTAACAACACCTTCCCCGAGACAGTTACTTACTTTCGTTGTTGATCTGGATCGTTACCAGCTCGTTCTCGACATGCCATGGCATCTTTGACGCGTGCTTCTTCCTCGGTATTCAGGTTGTTCACCATGCGGCTAATAGACGTGTTGATTGTCCTAAAATATTCAGGGTGAGCACTGGTCACCTCTGCATCAGTGTTCAGCAGTTCTTGGAGTTCCATTTGTACCCTGTCCATCAGGATTTCACGGACCATGTCATGCTTGCAGACAATAATCTTGCCATGCGAATTGACTTGCAATTTGCGAGGTCTTCGCCAATTGTTCTGGATGTAGCACACAAGTTTCTTTATATATAAGTCAGTGACAGCTGGAAAATTCAATTGTGCTAGAATTACCTGGATAGAAAGCATTGATTCTTCTGCTGTCTGCTGGCGTTCCCCACGCTTGATCCAGTAATTAAACAGAGCGGGCAGAATTTCTGTTCGCAGTAGTTGGGCGCGGGCTTGTTTGCTTCCTTCGTTTTCATATTTCTGGCGAAAGGGCTGCAAGACTGTTCGTTCTCCTGCCGTGTAGGTGCAAGGTTTGTTGTGCACTCTGTGCTTGAGTGGGACTGCGGGGACTGACATGGCATCAAGATAAGGCAAAATTATTTTGGGGGTCAACATACTGATATTGACGACATCGTACAGCCACATCAAAGGCAAATACCTAATCTCACACAGCCACAATTCATATCAAGATGCAATCAATTTTTTTTAACACACCACCATGACAATGGCAAAATGGAAGATAGGAAGACTTGCTCAAAACGACATATGTGCTGCTCCCGGGACTGGAATCTCATGGTCTCAATCTGCAACGGCCGACGAGCTGCCTATTGAACAACGGATGGCTATTTACCCATCGGCAGAGTTGACAAGGCCTTCCCACAAGCCGCGTGTCCAAATCCATGACTATAATCTTCTTTTGGAGATGAACCCTGAGGAAGAAGACTACGATCCTTCTATTTGGACTCGAGGATCGAGCACAAAGGTAATAGTGTGTTATCATTCACCCAATTTTGAGGCTTACGATGTGCTCCAGAAACAATCCGATTACATTGAAGAGTTTGCTTCAAATGTGCAAATATTAATGCGCAGATTGATGGCACACAAAGCCATGGGTGGCTATCAATGCCATGGCTGCCCCACCGGCAACATTGGTTCGTGGCGGTGCCGCGATTGTGCTTTGCCGCAGTTACACTGCCGCAGCTGCATGCGTTCTTCTCACGGCTGTAATCCATTCCACCGAATCGAGCACTGGATGGGATCTTACTACAGGGAAGCATATCTCTGGGAAGTTGGGCTACATGTCCTAATTGTACATCATTCTGGTAATCCACTATGCACATCACTTAAACTGCAAACAAAACATCTCAAGGAAGTGCAGCAATTGAAAGACCAAGTAGAACAACGTGCTCTCCAGGGCAGATTGGATGACAACTCAGAAGCCACAGCCCCGGCAACAAAATGGAACCTCGACGGTTGGGCCACCATTCCTGACTTCGAAGACGATTCCTCAGTGCCCTCTTCCACTGATACCCAACAGGATGACACTGTCCCCAATATCGACCTAGTACCCGTGGCACCAGATCCCATGCCCAATTGGGCTGAAGTATGTGCGCAGGAGATTGCCCGGGCAGCAGCAGAAAATACAACAAGCTACACAAATACATCCCATGGCACCCAAGACGTACCAGCAGCACTGAAATGGGATGCGATGATGAATCCGTACGTGCGTGTTGTTCATACAAACAGAATACACTACATTGGGCTGGTATACTGCACCTGCCATGGCATGGAATCTGCCCATGCCGATGTAATGCACTCGCGGCTAATGCCTACCAGTTTTGATCAATACCGCACCCTGTTCACTACTGCAGTCTTGGACGGTTTTCTATTATCAAATCTAGAATGCAAGACTTCCGCGTACCAATACTTTCAAAAACTGCGGCGCGAAACTGCCCCGGCATCCCCAGCAGAGGTGGTCAACCAGTGAGTGAATGAATAAACCTTTCCAATGAGCAATATACCCATGCAAGACAACAGCTACATTGAATTACGTAGATTGTCCCACCAATGGCGTTGGCTAAAGCAATTGAAATGGGCCGGCTACCCATTTACAGGGGAAGATGCGAGGAAACCCGAGCCGGGGCAGCTTACATTGTTTTGCCCCGCATGCCCTCAGCCTGGGAGAAATTTGCCCATGGGCTGGCAAAACGACGTGAATCAGTAGGTCCCCTTTTGCTCAACATGCTTGAATATGTCATAATTATATGCACAGAAAAATATACTACCGTTCTTTTGTTGCAGATGGAAACTTCAAGGCTGACCATGTCAGACAAAAGCGACCAGCCGGGGACGTCTGGTTATCGGAAGGAGGTGGGATGATGCCTATGCGCGACCGTTATCACGATTTTCTCAAGACAGCCGCGGAACGGCCGACTGTACGTTTCCTCAATTATCCCTTATTTGTTTCGCAAATGTTAATGGTACAATTTGCAGAAAGCTCCTTGCCAAAATACCTTCAGGGTAATTGAGCAATCAATGTTGCTGTCGAAGGCGTGCGATGTCACTGGAGTTGTTGCCATGGCATGTGCGCGCCACGGATGCTACGCACCCAACAGCTTGGTGAATTTGTACCGTGGCAAACAACAAAAAAATGTCGACTATGCATTTCTGTTGGCGCTCAAGACCACGAATATGGAGGGAATCCCCAGGGTAATTTTTTTTATATGACATTGCTTGTCAGTACTACGTGCATTTGCATGAACAGATCGGACACCTGTTGCCACGGCACACAATTATCGACTGTGGGATTGGCATGTTTCACATTCATGGACATCAAGAGCAGTGCTTCTATAGATTTGCACCAACCTTTATCCCCGGTGCTGCAAGAGTTGTTGGCAAAATTTTGGAGTCACTTTGGTCAGATTTAAATCCCATTGCCATTTCAACAAGAACAATGTCACTCGCTGCCAGGGCAGCAGCAATTTCAAAAAAACAGTTGGAATGCGTACGTGCCCTGGAACTTCGAAGGCGGCCTTCTGACAATTTAATCAGCCACGGCAATCTGCCAAGCATTTGCGAAGGCACAGTCCCAACGAATTTTTCAGCAAATGTTTATTATGACAAACTTATGCTGTCTATTAATCCGGAATTAATTCCAGCATGGGATGCTGCCATGCTCGCTGCCAAGGCAGTTTGACTTCAGCACCCCGAAGCCATGGACTACCTGAAGGCCACTCAAGTTGGGGAATCAGGTGCCGCGACAAACGAAGAAAATATGCGCGCCCCGGCAGATCACGACACTGACATCACATGATGGTTCGAGCTGGCGATACAGGTGGAGGAAATGCAGTACGTGTTTGAACAGTATATTATGTGGATTGCCTGCTCAATTTGATTTAATTGGATTCTTCAGAACAGACGTCATTGACAGAGTTTGCCGCCTTAATGGTGATCCGCAAGAGGAAGATCGCAACCAAATTGAAAATTTGCGCCAGCAGTTGACAAGTCAATTTTCAATTTTGTCAAGCATAGAAAGGCACTTGGGGGTTTTTCCAGCACCTGTTGCCCATTTTGATGATGGCACAGAAGCAAACGACTTTGATGATCTCGATCAAGAACAAGGTGCCGTGGCTCAAGACGATATAGTGCAGGTTGCCCCGGCAGTATCCACCTTCGCACCAGTTTGTCCTGAGGCGCGCACCATCCAATTTCTGTCTAACATAGGATTGATACTTGATGATCACGGACTCGAACATTCTATGATGCAATTTCGTGCTGAAGAACTGGCTGTTCGTATTGCCCAGGCATCAAAATTATTGGGAAAAATTCGCGAGGCAATTGCAGACAAGTCATTTCAGTACTCTCACATTCAGCGCCAGGCTCTGAAAAAAGCAGTGAAAACACAATCGAGATCAACCATTGGGAAGCTGAATAACTATATTGCATTGCTTTCAAAGGTCTACGGAAGAAACAGAGCACGGCTAGTTTGTTTAGGTGCCTCGGCAAGCGATTTGGATCGTTTCCGTATCCTGCTGCCAGCAGATGTCAAGGCAAGCACAGCATTGTTAGATCCTAATCAAATGGGATCTAGAACCATTGGACTGTCATGGATTTGGCAACTGGACAAGCTCGATCCAGGTGCTGGCCCGGCAGCTTTACAGGAGTGTATGTAATTGAATTATATTTGTGGCCGTTTTCTGACCTGCAGCAGTCCAGCGTGTACACTACCTCTGCGCCAGAGCTAACAAAGACAGATGGGAGGAGGAGTATTTGCTTGTGGGATATGAAATGGAATGGACAATTCGTTCCTATAGGCGGGAAGCCACTGTTTGGCGTGAGCGGGCCGCCAGGGCAGCAGAATCCGAGGAGCGTGGACTTGATTAAGCTCACTGAAGAGCGATTCCAGGCAGTGAATGCGGGCTACAAAACGCCAAGTAGATAGAATGGTGTTGGCACGTATATGTAATTGACTATCCCATTCAAAAATCTCAACTATCCTGCCAGGCAGGTATCATTTCACGCTGTGGCGACCAGCCGTGGTATCGGTTAAATATTTGTTACCCTGCCGAAAATCAATGAATGCCATGGCAAATATTGAAACAATCATGGCCTGCCAGTAGGTCTGAATTTATGACCAGGATGACTGCCATGGCGTACACCCAAATAAGTCCCACCCTGCCGAAATTTCGGCAGGGTCAATAAACCCTACCCTCTCTGCCAGGCAGGTATCATTTCACGCCAACAATGGCTGCCATGGCATGTCCTCAACCATTTATGACCCTGCCAAAATTCAATCACTGCCATGGCATCAGGTGAAACAATCATGACAGTGCCGGAAGGTTGCTCATCCTGCCAGGCAGAGGCAATTTCTTGCTCAAGCAAGGTGCCATGGCAGACATCCAAAGAAATATGACCCTGCCGAGATTCCGGCAGGGTCAATGACCCCTGGCCATTTTGCCAGGCATCCATCATTTCATGCCCAACCGCATGCCCCGGCAGACAGTTACATCTATGCGACCCTGCCAAACATTCAGATGTGCCATGGCACACGCTGAATAATTCATGACCATGCCATTATTTCACAAACTCAGCCAGGCAGGTATGGTTTCACACATTGCCAGAGTCCCATGGCACACATTCAAAGAAATATGACCCTGCCGCAATTCATTCACCCTGCCAGGCAGGCATAATTATATATTCTGGTGGACTGCCATGGTTTAATCGAAAGAAAATGTGACCCTGCCGAACTACCAGCAGGGCTCTGCCATGGTCATCATTATGCATCCATGGCATTCATTTTACTCACCCATGGCCCACATAATATGTATCCAAATGCAGGCCAGGGCAATTCATTATATCGGAGCTGCATATGTAACAGGTGGACGATGTGTAGCCACCCGGTAGGGAACGGTACATTGTAGTCTGTGTACTCCTCCAGTAGGCAATGGTACAATGTACCCTGTGTACTACGCCAGTAGGCAACAGTACAATGTACCACATGTAACATGAGTAGTACACCCATTGTGAACGATACATTGTACCTCCATGCAGCGGTCGGCACGATCCAATTTTATTTTCCTATTGCCAGGCAGCCTACAGTACCCATCAATGAAACAATGCATGGCATGATGCAGTGTCCCTGGCACCATATAAATCAATAAATATATGCAGCCTGGCTACCCTAAATACTCTAGTAATATGATGCCCTGGCTGCTTTGCTTCACATCGAGATAATGTAGCCATGGCTTCCAAATAATGAGAATCAGCATTTGCCATGGCCATGCCACAGGCTTTTGTGACCCTGCCGGATATTCTTCACTGTAGCTGCCATGGCATTCAAACCTTTCTAGAAGCATCTACATTCCCTATGCGGTGCACCTTATTCAAGTGTAATAGCCGTTGCAGATATTTATTATCTTCTATGTATGCCATGGCATTTATGACAGAAATTTATTTATTTACACACCAGCCATGGCCCGTTTTCGGCTGTATATACAATTGACGGGGTATGCCATGGGCGTTACCACTGCTGGGGACAGAGGTGTAATGGGCCCACAACATGTCGCCACCTGGTAGGGAACGGTACATTGTACCCTGTGTACTACACTGGTGACCAATGGTACATTGTACCCCGTGGAATGTGTGTAGTACACTGGTCCTGCACGGTACATTGTACCCATGTTGTAGGCCGTGTTACATGGTACAGTGTAGTTGTCCTACCTGCTCATGTCACACATTCCACACCCTTACCTGCAACCTTACCACCGCCCTCCTCAGCTGTTGTTGGTCCTACACCCATTTCAGGCCTGCCAATGCCTGGACTGTCAGTATCGTGTGATGGCAAAAGCAGCAACTCATCAAGTCAACATGCAACCATCAAAGATGATGATGCAAAGGACGAGATTACCCCACTGCCTAGTAAACGCAGTCACCGTGGTATGAAATAATTGATGACTGTGTATCATTATTTTGCTCAATGACCTCAGTCATAGTTTCTGTTGATGAACCCAAGTCTGAGGATGAAGATGAGAGGCCACCTCCGGCTAAAAAGGCAAAGACAGTCACAAAAAAGCACAGTAAGTAATACACATTGTTATTCTCAGCCACATATATAATTTCTTGGCTTAGAAACTGCTGTGAATGACACTGTTGATGCTGATGGGATGCACTCAGATGTCCGCGTCACAGAGATCTTCAACATGGACAATGATGGGAAACCACAGCTGCTCAATCGATCATCACCAAGTGCTGACGCAAAACATTTCTTTGAAAAGTGTGCACCAATCAAGGGGGACAAGAGAGCCAAAACAAAGTGCATTTCATGCTCATGAGTTTACATCTAGCTACTCTGTAAATTGCACAATTCACAGATATATCTTTCAGGAAGGGAATTAATTGTCCAAAGCAGGACACCATCCTCACGGATGAATGTATGACTCTTCAGCGCCACATGCAGTCCAGGCACAAGGTGAGCATCCTTACACAATGAGTCAGTGTATATTTTTAAGGGCCGTGACTAGGTGACATACCTCAAATGGTGCAAGACCAATAACTTTGATTCAATGCTACCCAATGATGCCAAAGCACGTCGCACTGAAGCTCACGAGGCTTTGAAGCAAACACGAGTTGGCGATCACTTCACCACCATTAACCTGGCTGATGATTACAAGAAACTAGAGCCATTCAGTCAGGAGCTTTTTTGAGACGCTGCTATCCAATGGTTAATTGAAACTGATCAGGTAAGCAAGTATCATTTTAGGTGCCCACTTTCTCATGTTACTTTTGTTCTCTATTTGTTCTCTAGCCTATTAGTGCATTCGATCATCCCACCTTCCAGAATATGATTTCTGTGGCTGCTCATGCAACGAAAGGAGTGAATATACCTACTGGAAAGCAAACTCGCAACCACATCATGAAGGAATTCAAGAAGCAGATGAAGTCCCTGTCAGAGCGATTGAATGTGTGTATTTACTTCTGTAATATGCAGCATTGCTCAGATATTTCTCACAGAGTGCGGCTGTTAGCGGAGAAATTAGTTTGACCTGCGATGCATGGTTGGCCTCAAATGCAGATAGCTACTTTGCAGTCACCAGCCATTGGACTGAGGAAAGGTCTCCCGGCAAGTGGGAGTTGCAACATGCCTTACTGGGATTTACCCAGATGAACACCGCTCATAATGGTGTTCATCTTGGTCAAGCATTGTTTAAAATATGCAGTCGCTTATGAATTGTAAATAAAGTCCATTGGTTTTCTGCCAGTCTCACATTTGGTTCTGATAATTTTCTAGATTGGTCATATCACCTGTGATAATGCAACAAATAATGACATGATGCTTGATGAGTTTGCTCATTGTTATCGGATGTGTACTGGGAAGATTTATGATGTTGCTAAGATGCACATTCGGTGAGTATCAATGTATCTGTGCATGTGCACCTACTAATAAAAACCTCAACAGATGCCTTGTGCACATCATTAACCTTGCAACGCAAGCTCTCATATCAACACGAAGCAAATCAAAGTATTTTAGTCCTCATGATGAACGTGACGATGATAGTTCGACTCCTGTATCAGACAGGCTTGATCGAGATGAAGTGGGCTTGATATGGGCTATATGCGTGAAGGTTGGTCTATTTTCAACTCATCTATTCTAGCGGATGTTACTGACTGATATTTGGCTTAGGCATGATCTTCATCACAACAAAAAGAAATGTTCAATACTGCCGAAATTGAGCTTGAGATGGATATCCTGCAACTCCTCATTGACATGAAAGTGCATTGGAGCTCAACATACATTATGTTAACCGGGGCTGAGACATGTAAAAATGTAAGGTCTTTATATATGTGTTATAGATCAATGCTGACTCTTTCATCATGCATATTCTAGGCAGTCAATCGGTTCATTTCTGATCTTAGTAAGAAAGAGAAAAACCTCGACAAGAAGAAAAAAATTGATGCAATGGAGCTGAGCGATGAAGAGTGGACTCATGTAGAACTTTTCTGCAACTTACTCAGTGTGAGTTTGTTCTCCAAGTCTTGCGTATATCACTGACAACAATGTTCCTGCTACAGTATGCTGATGATGTGCAGCAGGCGTTTTCAGCTGATAAGTATCCAACATTATACAATGCTCTTCCTGCCATCGAAAAGCTGTATAGCTCATGGGAAAAAGCGTCCAAAAAATGGAAATACGATGTGTTTGCGCCTGCACTGGTGGAAGGCATGTCGAAGCTCAATGATTACTATGAGAAAACAGCCGCATCCGATTCTCATATTATAGCTATGCATACATGTAAGAAATTTTATCAGCATGTGATGACTGACATTCCCTGCAGTCCTTCACCCTGGAAAGAAACTCAAATATTTTATGAAGAATTGGGATGCTGTGCTCGTGGAAAGAGTAAAAAGTTTAGCACTCGAAAAGGTAAGTGGGACATATTCTTGAATATATGTCATGTTTAATATATTGGCAGTTCCGCGAGCGATACACTCGCATTCACACTGATGGTGGGCCGCAAAATGCTGTGTTGCACAGCTGTGAGAATGCCCATAAACAGTCGGGTTGATCTTGAAGGGTCGTCGACACTGATTCCAAAGATGAAGATGAAGACTTTCAATCTACTGACCCATCAAAACCATGGTTGGTTGAATTTGATCACTATTTCGCAGTAGTTGAGTCTATTCCAGATAATATGACCATTGTTGAGTGGTGGGGGGTACGTCCATCTTTTCTCATGCCCTGGGCGCTTCTGACAGAGCTTCTTGACAACTAGTTGAATGCTCAACGCTATCCAGTGTGGGCTTCACTTGCACAAGACTACCTGGCTGTTATGGCCTCCTTGGTATCAAGTGAGCAAGCATTTTCATTGGCAGGAATCACAATCAGCAAGCATTGGAATCGACTGAAGGGCAACATTGTTGGGGCACTACAGTGTCTCAAATGTATGTATCATGAGGATTTGATCTTTTGTGCTGTGGTCACCTCTAAGGAAGTGAAGGAAGAAATGGAGAACACTGAGTACTTCGAGGAGAGCAACACTACTGATGAAACTTGCGAGGCCGCAAAAAAATTTACATGGGACTCTATACTGATAGATAATGATGAAAATGACGAAGTAATTGTTATTAGCTAGTTCTAGTAGTATCACGTCTGAATAACTATGTATACACTTCTATAATTGAGCACATGGTGGCTGGACTCCTTGGGGCAGTTGCAAAATGCACAGGTGATGCAGCTTGAGACTGCCAGATTACCAGACTGGATCACGTGTCTCAAGCCGTGGCTTACAGCTCTAAAGCCGCCTGCTTTGGCCTGCTTTGGCCCATGGCTCAGGCTTGGATTTTGTCAGGCCATGGGCCCTCGAAGCTGAGCCAAAGCCAGGGCTTTCGGGCCAAGCCGAGCCGTGGCAAACACTAATCACTAAGTAGATCTGCAGTGGACATTGACACAGTGAACAATTTTACTGGAAACATGGCACCCACCTCTGCCAATGGCCTTGAGACACCACTGGTGACTGAGAATACTGTGTGGTCCTGCCATCCATGCTGAGCAGGGCGGTGCCACCACTGACACCAACATTATAACACCGCACAGGGTCGCCTCTCCCAACAAGCACACAACACCATGTGGTTCCACCAGTTATAATCCATGTGGTCCCACTTCTTGGAATGTGACTGCAACCCCACAGGCAGAATCAGTCACCACCCTGCCCTGCTGCGGCTTCTCCATTTACTGGACAGCATGGCACCAGTGGTCCCACTGGCCCTGCTTCTGGCAATGTGACTGCAATACCGTGTAGTTCCACCGCTAGTGCCAAGTCTGACACCACATGGCCCCGCCACCCCCAAGTGGAATGAACCACCAGCCGGCCCTGCAGCAGCTTTAATATTTATTGAATGGCACAGCCCCACCAGATATGCACTTTGTGCTAGAAGCCACTGGCATGTGGCTCATCCTGTGATATCCACTCCAGTGGGTCAGAGGCTGACTGCTGAGACTCCCTCTTCTCTCAGGACTATTCATTCTAGTCCAACAGTAATAGGATCCTCACCCCTCAAACACATGACCACCAGAGCTCAACAGTTAGCCACCCCAGGCCCCAGTGAACCTGAAATTCATCAACAAGTCAAACAGAAGGGGAAGGGTAGGGCTAAGTCCATCCTTAGGAGCACAGAAGTTGTATCACAAGGTAGGAGTGGTGCAGGCACTAGAGCTGGTGCAAAGAAGAAAGTTAGAACTTCTTAATTAGCTTGGTGGTTGCCTCTGTATATCTCCCATTCATAATGTTTGCTTGCACACCTTTCAACGCGGGCCATATATATATTAAATGAAAAGAGAACAGGCTATCAAAATATAAGCACTGCCTGTTCTCAGGGCAAGATATCATATGTACAACAAGCGAGCCCTCGACGACGATGCCTTTGTGGTAGGCAGAAGTGCGGTTGCTTTGGTGGCAGACGAGGCGGGTGCCCGTTTCTGACGCTTGGCCACGGCAGTGGACACCGCCTTCCCCTTCCGCTTTTTCCCCTGCGGCTGGGGCTCGACCGGTTCTTCAACCAGTTCGTCGATGGCCTGTTCTTCTTCCAACCCATCAGTGTTCGCGTCGCTCCCTTCCTGAGAGCCTCGAGGTTGGTGGGATCGTGTTCGCGATCCCACCATCGATCCCACCACTGGCTCATTGCCAGGCTTGTTCGCGTCGACGGCCAACTCGCACGGCGGCTGTTCGTCGTCGGATGGTGTCAGTGGACTGGGGGGTTCTTCCCTCTCTAACTCTTTCTGCGGCATTGACGGTGAAGTTTCGATGATGAGGGCCGGCGGCGATGGCCGGCGTTCAAGCGCTGCAGCAGGTTTGTTTGGCTTGACATCTTTGTGTTGCAGCCCAGAATCCAAGGGGGGGGCAGGACAGGTTGGGAGGGTGGACTCAGCCGCCTTCAGGGGGGGAGGCACATGTGGGGTATCCACGGGGGCTGACAAGGCAGGATCAACACCTTGCATATTCGCGGAGTCCGACTGGGAGCAATCCGGGCGGTCTTCCTGCATCGCCTGTTCAAGTGACGGTTCTGCGTGCTCTCCCTCGCGATCGCCATCCGAGTGGCTTTCCAGGGGCGGCTCCGCGCGGTCTTCTTGAATCACATCGAGCTTGGAGCTGTCGGACCCGCCCGGCGTCAGCCCCGCCTGTGATGTTACGAAGGCGGCTTCCGTCGGCTGTGCGTTGAAATCCTCACCGGCGGGAGCCGCTGACGAGGACCGCTCGGACTTCGCGGGGAAGCTGTCGATCGGCGGGTCCGCGCGGCGAAGACTGGTTAACGGCCAACCATACTCTTCCTGTGTTAGATGAATTCCAAGTTAATTGCAGTGGCACTGGTTACTGTAATGCTTACCTGGTTTGGGACAGTGAAAGAGCTCCCAACGCGAGACTGTAGCGTCTCAACCCCCTGCGCTACGAGCTGCTGAATACTTTCCCTCGCAGCCTGCACCTCACTCGTAGTATCCAGTACTAATTCGCCGACTTTCTTGAACATCGGCTCCATCATCTGAATGGTAGGCAGCTCGGTGAAGCATTCGCCGAGGAGACCCATGTCTCGGTTCCACTGCTGAGTGTGCGCCTGCATAAGCAGTTTGAGTTCGGCGATGTCGGAGCGCACCGCGTGCTGTTCTTCCTGAAGAGTCCTGACGGTCGCAAGTGTGGCTACAAGGAGCTGGCCGACGTTCTCTGGGATCGCGTTGTCTTCGAGGGGGGCGCCGGGTGCTGGAAATTGTCCCTCACAGCTGCGGCGGAAGTACTTGGTCGTTCGGGAGCCTGCAGCTTTTCTTGCCATTCGAGCAGGTGAGGCAAGCACTTCGTGATCGGGCTTTCTTCGGGTCAGGGTTGGGCCGCCAGCATTCAACCCCCGTCCGTATACATAACATGCAGACCTGCAGGGACAGGTAATAGCCACTTTCCTCGAGCTCCTTCCTCTTCTCGTCATAGCGTTCTCGGGCCATCTCCAGAGGCTTCTGATCCCCCTTATCCCGCTCTTCTTTCACAGGTGGTGGCATAGGACGGTACTCATCGCCGTCTGCTTCGTCGCTGCTGGCCACCGTAGACGGTGTTTTGACTTGCTTCCGGCGGCTGCGTGTCTTATCCAAGCTGCGAACGCCACCACTGGCATCTTCAGCCTCGATGGTGAGCAGCCCAGGTGGGAAATGCACCGTATGACCACCGCCCGGCTCCGCCACTCTGACTATTTCCGCGGAGGCCGCAGCGATATTCACGGTCGGGGCTCCGGCGGTACCGACGAGACCCTTCCCCGCCGGGCCCGCGGCGGTGACCTTGCGTAGCTTGAGGTTGGGAAGAATCCCTTTTTGCGTCTTCTGCGCTTGCCCCGTCGCTGCTTCCATGTTGTTTTTGCCCTTATCGAGGCGCGGGGGGGCCAGCAGTGGACGATTAGGCTGCTGGCCGGCTGAACGACCCATGTGGACAGGTTGGATGACTGGCGGTGCCGCCGGAGCCGGAATTGCAGCGGGAGGGGGCGGTGGTGGTACTGTCTCTGGGGGCAGTAATGCCTGCGGTGTGTGTGCGGGCGGCTGTGCGGGCAGCGGAGTTGGTGGTTTTACTGGCGGCTGCATAGCCGCCTGCGGTAGGACTGGTGGTGGGGCCAGGATCTTCGCCGACTCTGGTGGCGGGGCAGTTGTCTCCGGCGGGGTTGGTGTCTGTTGTGCAGCCGTCTTCTTTTTGATGTATGCCTTCACCAGAGCTGCGAAGAGCTTGAATTTGATGTGCCCTGATTTTGGCGGCCA